>APFE030348598.1:47200-73495 GCA_000404065.3 Pinus taeda
ATGAGTTGCAGGATGCTATTTGTGGATGATTGGTCAAGTTGGTACAAATAGATGGACCTCTATTTTTAGACATATGGGCGAAGTCTATTTTTAGACTCCAGGCTAAAAATAGAACAGTCGAATATTATTAGCTCTTAATAATATTTGGACTATAAACATTATCTTATTCTCTTGGAGCACTTCAGTTCGAGCTACGGGTGTGGCACATGCAGCTGCCAGAAGGAAATACATGGTTCCTATGGGTTAACTTGAGCTATTGCATGGAGGAATTCAATTAGGCCTTCAGTGATTGAGTTCTGTGGAGTTGGATGAGCAGTTAATGGAGTTGTGTTCAGTTTGACTTAGTTTAACTAGTTGTATTTAGTCTAACTGATCAATAGACTAAGTGATGAGTGGTGTGAATTAGTTATTAATTAATTCACTATTTATTAACTCATAAAGCAACTGAAGAATACATCAGTTAACTCAGTGCATGGACAGTTCAGTGGAGACAAGTGTTAGAGGTAAGTGAAAGGGAAAGACAGTTGTCAGTTTTGACTATAGTTGTGCATGAGATTTGCACAATCAGTGGGATTGAATTGCCAATGAGGATTGTGTAGTGTTACACAAGGGAAACACATGAATGGATCAGCCATTCTCTGTATTCTCTATGCAGGATTGCGCAGTGGAGGCAGACAAGCAGTGGAGGTGATTTGAGCCAGCGATTGTTTCATATCTATGATGTATTGTGTGTAGCATTGGAGCTAGTATTGTACTATGTACTGTTACATGATCTCTATCAATATAATACAAAGATAGTTTGGGGTTTTTAGCGAGATGATTTCCCCATGAAAAATATTGTGTTATGTGTGATTGATGCTTCTATCTTCGCATGCAATCGTTTCTTCCTTCACAAAATTGATGATCAATGGTAGATGAGATTATGTATTATGCATGCATTCCGCAATAGTGTATAGTCAGGATAATCACGGTTGAATAAGTGTCATATTATTCATAAAATTTCTACATCACCACAATGGACTGAGTGTCATTGATGTCTTGCAAGGCTTGCTCAAGCCATTTTGTCTCACATGAGCACATGTGCATTGTAATGTAACACCGTGTCAAGTGGAAGTTCAAGTGTCAATATTTGGATGTAACAGTCATAGAGTAGATGAAGAGTCATGAGGGTAGATGAACTATCACAAAGGGGAATGTCAAGGATCATCCCACCCTTTGGTATAAATAGAACCTCATAACTCATTGTAAAGGCTTTTTGTCAGCCAAGCTTCTGATAAGACTATCTTAGAAAGAGCTTGGACATTATTGTAACAAGCCTTGGCTTCTCCACTACACAAAGCTAGTACATCTCTTTGGAGGAGCAGGTGGTTTTGGTTGTAACGTTCCACTATTGGAACTAGTGGTTGGACATGGATGTATTGTATGACTGGAACTTACACTTAATATAACAGAGCCATCACGTTTCATGCATATGTTGTATTGTATTCTATTCTATATGGTTTACTCTAAATGATATATGTATTTTTTTTCTTACACATGCATGTATGGACTATTCTATATAATTATGTATGAATCTTTTTTAAATGTGTTGTTGGTTTAACCATAATTTTGGATTGCTCACTAACTTGCTTGCTAGCTTGTGATGCATCTTTGCTCGTGTGTTCCCTTCCAAGCCGCGTACTATTACAGGTTTCCAACGGGCACACTCACCTCACCCTCAGTGTGTTAGAACCTCTCATGCACCTTCCTTGGCTTGCTGCATCTATCACACCCTTGCTACCAATAAAGACATCTTACTTGCCTCTGTGTGAAATTGAGGTCAAGGCATTATCGTATGACCCACTACTGGAACTCCTACACCAAATGGTCTAAGGTCTAATTATGACTTCTTACTAGGGATATCCCCTTACACGTTGGCAGGTCCAGCACAATTCACAGAAGTATAGACAAATACAAAGCTAGATTTGTTGCAAGGGGTTTCTCTCAAAATGAAGTCATAAACTATGAAGAAAAATTTTCACCCGCTGCAAGGTATACTACCATTAGATGTTTTGTTTCATTATCTACGACAATGGGATGGAATATCCATCAAATTGATATGAAGACAACATTTCTGAATGGGACCATCGATGAGGAAGTATACATTGAACAACCCGAAGGCTTTGAAGTAAATAGCAAAGATACATATGTATGTAGACTCAAGAAGGCCCTATATGGTTTAAATCAAGCTCCTAGGGCATGGTATGCAAGAATGGATGTGTACCTTCTAAGAATTGGGTTTGTGAAGAGCACTACTAATCCAAATCTCTACATCGAGGTCGTGGATAATGAGCCAGTCATTACTCTACTATATGTGGATGATCTATTCATTACTGGTGTGGAGTGAATGATACAAGAATGCAAGAATACGTTGGAAGCCAAATTTGAGATGAAGGATCTGGGACTGGTGCACTATTACCTAGGTATGGAAGTATGGCAGAAGCATAGGGATATTTATTTGGGGCAAGGAAAGTATATCATCAAGTTGTTGCAGAAATTTGGGATGATGCATTCCAAGCCCATGACTACTGCTATGATCACCAATCTCAATAAGCTGAGGAGATCTAACTCAATTTTCATATATCCTACCTCCTATAGTAAGTTGGTGGGTTCTCTGATGTATTTGGTAAATACTAAGTTGGATATATGCTTTGTTGTGAACATTCTTAGTCAGTTTTAGTTGGAGCTTCGTCATGATCACTAGATAGCTACCAAGAATAATTTGAGATATCTTCGTGGAACTATACATCATTGCCTAAAGTACGATAGCAAGGAAGTCAAGATGATTGGCTTCACAGATTCTGATTCGGGTGTCAGTGAGACCGGTGGAAGAAGCACTAGAGGTGGATGTTTTAGTATGGGATCTACCATGATCTCATGGATTAGTAGAAAGAAATATCTCGTTGTTTGAGTAATCCTGAAGCAAAGTATGTGGTTGCATGTGAAGTAGGAAAGGAGGTTGTATGGTTAAGGAAGCTTCTGACATATTTGTTTGAGAAGTATTTGGGTCCTACTGTGATTAATTGTGACAATCAAAGTTGCATCAAGATGTCTAAAGATCTCGTGTTTCATGCTAGGATGAAGCATATCAACAATAAGCTCCACTACATTAAGAACTTGGTATAGGATGGGATCGTGAAGCTACAGTATGTCTTAACAGACGATCAGGTAGTTGATATACTAACAAAGTCTCTTCCTAATAAGAAGTTTGAATATCTTAGAAGCATGCTTGGTTTAGTTGATATTGTTGATCTTGTTGATGATAAAAGTTTGGAAGAGATTTGTTGAGGCTTTATGTGTGAGACACATTGTCTAGGAGGACATGTCGCCAATACTATGTGTTGATGTTTGGATCCTGAAGTAGGGAGGGTGGCATTGGTCATGGAGCTCTATCCTCATATATGCACATGGATCCCTGGGTTGATGGTTAGCAAGTAAATCCTTACGGTACCTAAAGAGGCTAAAAGCTTTAGTCCATCTTAGTCCCACCTGAATATATTGCCTTGGTCAAGGATCTAGTCCATGGCATCCTGAGTGACTAAATTGTTGTAGGACCTTAGAAAGTTTCCTTGGTCAGGAATCTAGTCCATGGCATTGTGATGCCTAAACTCTTCATAGTTCATATGTTTTGACATCTTCCTTATGCTTTTTATTATGAATACCTCCCTAGTTAAGAGGGAGTGTTTAAGAATGTAATTAGGTTTGGTCTTCATAAATGTATTTGATTCATTGTGTAATGTAATTGTCAAAAGAATGAAAAAGAAAAATTTTATTATTGTTACAATGACTTATTAAAGCATGGGTTTCATGCTTGGGTCATATTTTATTAGTCAAAGTCCCCATTGTGGACTCCTAGGATTTATATTGAGTCATTAGAGTCATTGCACATTTTATGAGACCCTTCTTATGCTTTTGAATCATGTAGAAAGATTTATTATTGAGTAAAATTAGGTATTTGACACATCCACACCAAGTTGGCCTCAAGGAGATCAAGTCAGCATCAAACAGGGCAATTCGAACTCACCTCAGTCCTATATATACAAGCAGATCGAATTCATTTCAAGAATTCTCTCACTCTCAAAAAAATTTGATATCCAGAAGAAAGAGCTGGAAAAATACGAAGTAGGAAAGAAGGCTAAAATAAGTGTGAAATTGGAGAAGAAGGAAGAAGAAGACAAGATTGAAATTTTGGGCTATCTATCTCTCTCTTGTGTGGGTTTCTTTAGGAGATCAAAGTTTTCTTGTCAAGTCAAAGTTGTTGTTGTTGATGCTACTACCATTTGCTGGGTTGAAATGTTATTGCTTCAAGGTCAAAGTTTCGGGTCAAAGTTGTTAGAAGAGGACGCTGACTTGGTAGTTGGAGGAGGTTTGAGTCTAGGTTGAAGAGTCTCAAAAAAACTATTGAAGAAAGATATTTTGACTGGGTTTTCTCGTAGATAGGGGTTTTCTCGTGGTAGAGTGCCTACATCTTATGTCATGTGTCTTATGTTTTTGTGATATTCATACACACCTAATTTGGTAATTGCTTGATGAAAGATAATATAACAAAGAAGTAAAATAAGCCAACATAATTCCCAAGTAATTATCAAGAAAGAGAAATCTAACTCTAACTATACTAGCATTGATTTCTAACCAAATGTATGGGAAATAATCGAAGAAGAGTATCAAGAGACTCCAACCATGATTAATTGAGAAAATAAGATTGAATTTACATTCAATTACAAGGCTATGAATGCTCTATTTGTTGGTCTACCTGAATTAGAACTAGTCAAGTTCATGGATTGCACTACTGAAAAAAGAAATATGGGACAAGATGAGCAGCTACTATGAAGGTGATAGTAAGGTAAATCAGGCCAAAATTCAAGGCCTTAGAATGCAATTTGAGTCTTTGAATATGCATGATGATGAAGATATTGCAAAATATTTCTTTAGATTCGATGAAGTTGTGAATACAATAAGAGGCTTTGATGAAGATCCAAAGGAGCCAGTAGTAGTCCAAAATATGTTGAGATATCTACCTAAGAGATCGAATTCTAAAGTTTCATCCGTTGAGGAGATGATAGATCTCAAGTCTCTCACATTAGATCAATTACTTAGCACTCTTACTATCTATGAGATGAGGATTTATAATGGAAATTCTATAGAAAAAGAGTCAACCTTCAAAACAAACAAGAATCCCAAGGAAGAACATAATGACTCATGTTGTGAAATATATGAAGAGGAAGTTAAGTTAGTGAGAAAGCTCAAGAGAGGCTTAGGAAAGTACAAAGGTAAGCTACTTTTTAATTGATTTAAATGTGGTAAAGTAGGTCATTATGCTTGTAAATGTCTAGAAAAGAACAAGAATGAATATGACCCTAGAGAAAAGTTTAGAGAAAAACAAATGGACAAAAATAAGCCTAAGAAGAAAAGTTTCTACATCGAAAACTCCATCTCCTCTGAGAGTGAAGGCAACCAATCATCAGATTAGGACATAAATCATGAAAGCTCAAAGGAAGTTATGGGCATGGCCATAGAAACTCTGGAAATAGAATTTATTGAATTGAAGAGTCTGAATTCAACTTCGAAGGAGATTTGATCAGTGCTCTTGAGGAAGTTAAAATTTTAAGAAAAACAAAGCACAAAAGGAATTGTTGGTCAAGGATAAATATGAAGTAATAGAACCCCTTCTCCTACAAACTAAAGAAGGAAAGAAGATCCAAGAAACTCTAAATCAACAACTCAATGAGAAAAATCAAGCATGAGAAAGGCTTGAAGGATAAAGTGTTTCTCTGAGGAAAGAAATTAAAAACGAAAAAACCCAATTGAGCTTAAATGAAAAAATTGGAAAAGGGACTGAAAGTTTAAATGAAATTATTGAAACACATAGAGTCTCTGATGACATAAAATATCTTGGATTTGAGGCCAATTCAAGCTAAGCAGCTGATGTGAAAGGTAAGAAGGTTATTACATTTTTTAACTATGTGAACAAAGCAACTAGTGCAGGCAACTCTCAGAAAAATCGACAATTCTGAGATAAAAGGATCAAGTTGAATTTGGCTCAGCAAAAGAATAACAATCCAGAGAAGACAAATAAACAAATAAATTCAACCCTTAGACAAGCTCGATTACCTCAAGAAGCAGCACATACAAGCTTTATAAATTAGTCTTTACCAAGTATGAGGATGTATTTCCAAGATATTGTTTTACTTGCACTAATTATGGGCATAACGTTGTGTATTGCAAGGTTAACCTAATGTTCAGGCAAATTGTTCCACAAAGAAGAAATTATCAGTCCGATAATCATTTTTCTAGAAAAAGGAGAAGAAAAACTAGTCTCAACACTTCATTCAGTACACAATCCAAATATCCTGCAAGGTATGTGAAAAAACACCGCCCAACTGACCAAATTGTTGCTAACTTGAAAACAGATGTTTAAACAAGAAGAAGGTTGATAAATCCCCCTACTCAAGTGCATGTAATTTTGTTATATATGATTGAACCAAAGGATTTTTCTCAGACCAGATAAGATGATAGTTGGCTAAAGGTCATGAATGAAGAGCTTGATCAGATAGAGTTAAAAAAAAATGGGAGCTTGTTCCAAGAGCAACAAATAATTATTTTATTGGCATGAAGTGGGTCTTCAGGAATAAATTGAATGAAATTGATGAAGTGGTAAGAAACAAAGTAAGAATAGTTTGTAAGTGCTATGGAAAAATTGAAGGTTTGGATTTTGATGGTACTTTTTCTCTTATTGCACAATTAGAAGCAATTCGCATGTTCTTGGCTTTTGCTAGTTTTAAGAAATTTAAGATGTATCAAATGGATGTCAAATCTACCTTTTTAAATGGAAAATTTCAAGAATAAGTCTATATTGAGAATCCTAATGGTTTTCAACTATTAGATAAACCTGATTATGTTTGCAAGCTGAAAAAGGCCTTGTATGGTCTTAAGCAAGCCCCAAGGGCTTGGTACTCCAAGTTGGATTGTTATTTGCTCTAGTGTTGTTTTAAAAGAGGTGTAGCTAATAGTAATTTGAAATCCAATGATGGAAAATCATTTGTAGTGGTTGTCTATATTGATGATATTATTTTTATAAGTGATTCAAATCATCTAACTTGTCAATTTTCAACTAATATGAAGGTTGAGTTTGAGATGTATATGCTTGGAGAACTTTCTTATTTCCCTAGTTTGTAGATTGCAAAATCTTCAAAGGAAACTTTTATTTCATAGGGAAAGTATCTCAAGGAATTTTTGAAGAAATTCAACATGGAGGAATGTTCTTTGTTAAACTCTCCAATGGTTACAAGTTGCAGACTCAACAAGACTGGTGAATCACTAGAGGTAGATCAGACTTTTATATATATCTATTATTGGCAACATCTTATAGTTGAAAGCCTCTAGACCAAACATCATGCAAGAAGTTAGTATTGTTGGAATATTTCAAGAAACCCCCAAATAGATTTAACTCCTTGCAGAAAAGTGGATTCTCATATATCTAAGAGCCACATTGGATTATGGTTTTTGGTACCCAAAAGGTGAATATTTGTCACTAACTATTTTTTACTGATGTTGATTGGGTAGGTGATGTAGATGACCAAAAAAGCACTAGTGTTGGTGCTTTACTTCATGGTGAATGTCTTATTTCATGGTTGACCAAGAAGCAAGCTTCAATTTCCCTCTCTATTGTTGAAGTAAAATATATTGTAGTGGCTTCTTGTTGCACTCAACTATTATGGATGAAGCAGACTTTACTTGATGTGTAAGTAATATATGGCCAACCAATACCAATCATTTTTTATAACACAAGTGCAATCACATGTCCAACAACCTTTGTTTTCATTCCGAGACCAAGCTTTTTCCAATCAAGTACCATTTCCTATGAGAGCAAGTTGAAAATCATATTAAGTTGGAGTATGTACCTACAAAAGAGCAGGTAGTTGTTATATTCACCAAACCTCTCCAAAGAGATAAATTTGAATACTTAAGGAAAATATTATGAGTAGTTCCTCTTACCTCCCTCCACTAAATCTTCCCCAAGAGGAAGAAAGGCGGTTAAAAATCATTTAGCGTATCAAAAGGGAGTTGCTAAGTCCACAGGATCAACAAATCAAGGGGAGATTGGTTGTAGGGAGAGCATATTATTTTCTTTGTTATTGATGTCAAAGGGGGAGAAGTAAACAAAGGGGTAGAATTAAGAAAAAACATTGCCTAATTATGAGGAGAAGTAAAGTACAAACAATTGCATGGACAATTCAACTAAATGGTGTAGGAACAAGTGTTGAAACAGGTGTTGAAATAATTATTATGCTTATACCTATATATATGCTTTTCTTGTTTGACGTGTTTGACATAACCCATGATTTTATGATTGTTTCCAATGTTTTTTGTGTTTCCATCAATTCGAAAGTGGGGAGAACGTTAGACATGTGTTTTCATTGATGTCAAAGGATGTCAAAGGAAGTCATGGATTGGTCAAGCTTAGCTGTATGTAGACATATTAGTGAAACAATGTTTTTTGGAGCCACATCTTTAGATTAGTTTTCATCTTAGGATATTAGCTTAGAAGCTCTTAGAAATGGTGCAATTGAATAGTGCTCATAATGATATTTTAAATGGTAATTTGAAGTCTAAAAAAGGGTTCCTGGACCAAACTTTATTGCAACTCAAATTTTGTTGTTTTAGCCATGGGCTCCACAACTTATTCAACATACAGGTGGAAAAAGGAATCTAAATGGACCAATAAAAAACTCAAGAGTGAAATCGCATGGTCGCATAGGGGACACATAATCCTAGATGGTTTCTCCCCATAAATTTTCAAAGGAGGCCCAAGAACAAAACTTTTGGGTTGATGGAGCGATAGGAGGACATGGTTCAAGGAAGTAGTGATTGGCACAATTCATTGGATTGGGGGATCCCATGGACATGTAACCCTGGTGATTTAACCCTAGTTATTTCTTTTTTATCTCGAAGTTTATTTCCAAAGAGACAGGACTAGGGAAACGGGAAAATTCTCATCTATTATCGCCACTCTTCCTATCCAGGCCTAAAAATTTATAACATAGAAATAATGAACAACAAATGCCTTTGACACCCTTCTATCATATCATTACTTGTACAACTGATAGCATGGACAAATCAACATAAGGAAAATGGAACAATATGATTGGAAAATAGAGTTGACATGGATCCATAGTGGTTGAATGATATCAACATGATGTATGCATCTCAAAGGACTGGGATGATGTCATCACGATGTCAGCATTTTAAAGTCTTGGGACAAGTGGCACTCTATGATGATGGAATGTGGCATGCATATTTGGCATTTTTATGTACCCAAGTGGACTAAAAATTAGTGCCACATGGCACATACCAGTGAGTGATAGGTGGCGATTGTGTGCAGGTGGAAGACATGGTGGACAGACATGTAATCCCAGAAGTATTTCCCCAGTTGTTTCAAAAAGAGCTCCATTGTAAATGGTCAAGGAGACAAAAAAAATCACAACAAATGAAAATTGATGACAAATAAAATTTTGTCCCAAAGGATTGAGGTGATGATGTCACCCACCAGTTTGACCTCAGCGATTATGAAATGAAACACATTTGAAATGATCAAGGAAACAGGACAAGGATATAGAAAGTTTTATGTCAAATGCAAGCCTACCAGATGTTGGAAGGCATGCCCAGGCCTGAATATGCAAAGGTTTTGTAGTGTAAAGTGATCAAGGGGTAAAATGTTCCATAGTCATGATTTTAAGCCAAGAATTGATGGAAGCACTTGGGCCTTCAGGCTTTAACAAAGGGTGAGGGCCCAACTTAAAGCACTATGGGCATATTAACATGAACGGGTTCACATCTTTGGCACTTTGTGCCATATTTGGTATCATGGAACTAAACTAGAAGTGTGCTAAAATAATGGATAACGCACATGAACAGGTTGGTATCTATTTGGTGGCATGGGGATATTTCGTGAAAAAATTGGCAGTGTTGGCCAAATCTGACAGTTCACTAGATTTAGAACTAGAAATAAACCTGTGTTAAATCCTGTACAAATTCTAGAGTTGAAGAAACAAATAGTTTAACTCTGAATTTATTCTTGGGACAACAAATTATAGGTTGAAGACTACCAAACTACATCAATAAAACTTAACAGAAATTTAAAATCATGAATATAATGAGATCAAAACCTCTATTAAGTGTAATTATGAGTTGAACTTAACTAAATTTTTAATTCCAAAAATATCAACTCCTATTCTTTATAGGCATAAATTGAATTAGCAAGAAGGTGATTGTAGTTGTTTTTATTATTGATGAATTGATCAAAGGATCTAAGATCAGAGAAAGTGTTGAATTTGTTTTAATGGTGATATTGGTGATTTGAGGTGGTTGAGGTATGTAAGCAACAAGGTGGTTAAGAGAGCAAGAAAAGAGTTTATCTATGCAAGGAAGGAATTAAGGTGTGAGAGAGTTCAATCAGTATTATTATGTGTAAAAATTTTGTTGATCTAAGTTTGAAAATTGTATGAAATAGGTATCAGCATGGACAACAACTTAGAGCTTGCATTTCAAGGGTTGTAGCTCTTTCTTGTATTCATTGGTAAACAATCAGGGGTTGGAGCTCCTTTCAATAGAAGCTAATAAATCAGAGGTAGTAGCTCCTTTTAGTGGTAGCTAATAAACCAAGGGTTGTATGTCATTTTAGTTGTATTTGATAAGTTAGGGAGTAGTAGCTTCCTTCGTGTGGGTGCCATAGAACATTGTAAAAGCAAGTTGAAGCTTCCTCGTGTAAAACAAATTGAGGAAAAGATTGAAGTCTTCATGTGTTGCGTATATGCTTCTTGTGTTGATGCTTACTTAATTATTGTTAAATAGATTGTTGGTGTTTTATTATTCTTTACTTCGTTAAAGAAATTTTTAAAATTCTCACAATACCGATTCACCCCCTTCCCTCTCAGTATTATCCTATTTTATAACAGTTGGTGCTTCTAGAAAGTGGGTGCCTGCAAAGAAAAAGGGGTCGATGAATCTTGTAGGTTGGTGCCTATAAAATCCAATGTAAATTGAAGTTGGTTATTTCATTTACATTATAATTTAAAAAAAAAAAAAAAACTATTTGTGGTTTTCTCTCGTATGGATTTCCATGATATCATGTGTTCAAGCTTTGTGTGATTGGTGCATTGTTGTATTGTTGAATGTGTTTGATTGGATAAATAGTTTTTAAATTTTATAAAATAGAGATTCACCCCACCTCTCAGTATTTTATGGTTTCCAACAATTGATATCATAGTAGGTTCCTTCAATAGCAATCTAACAACTTGAATATATATCTAAATTAGAAACATGGCCTACTAGGATGGAAATTTCACTAACAGAGCTCATATGCTCACTAGAATGAATTATGAATTTTAGAAGGTAATATGAGGACTTACATCATGTCACTTGATACAAATTTATGGGATGCAGTGTTAGATGTCTATGAAAACCATCAGCATTGATTAATAGAGATGACAAGCTCATTGTTTCTTATAATACTAACGCAATGAGTGCAATCCTAAGTGGATTATCTTAATCTAAACTTGTTAAAGTAATGCACTATGACATAGCCTAGGAGATATGGATAAGTTTAAGAATTTATATGAAGGTGATAGCAAGGTAAAGAATGGTAAACTCCAATTTTATAAAATGCAATTTGAATCATTAAAGATGAATGAAGACTAGGATATTGTGCAATTCCTTCTTCCTGTAAATCAATGAGTTAACACTATAAGAGGTCTTGATGAAACTATGAATGATTCCATAGTATTTCAAAAGGTGTCAAGACCTCTTCCTGCATGATTCAATGCCAAAGTATCAGCTATTGAGGAGATGCATTATCTCAGCACATTAACAATGGATCAACTACACAAAATATTAACTTATTATGAAATCGGAACTGCAAAAGGAAAATATCCATCAAAGGAAGAAGCTTTAAAAGACTATAATAAGACTCAAGCTATGTAATTGATGAAGAAAAAGCCAAATTTTTCAGAACACTCAAGAGAGGGCCTAGGAAAAAAAAAAAAGAAATAAAAAAGGTAAGTTGCCTTTGAAATGTTTCAATTGTGAAAATTTTGGTCACTATGAATCTAAATTCCCACATAAGAAATAAAATAATGAATATGAAAATATAAAAAAAGGATAAGTACATGAGAGTCAAGAAGGAAAGGAACTTAAATAAGAACATTTGCTATACTCAAGAGGACAATAGCTCCTCAGAGGATGAGGTTGAGTAGCCTTCTGATGAAGAGAGAATATATGATTTCATGCTCATGGCTATAGAAACCCAAGATGAAGGGAAAGATGGTTATGAATTAGATGAAGAAGAAGTTGCAGTAGATATGGAAGGAGAACTAGTAAGTGTCTTATAAGAAATGCATAAGCTCAGGAAGAAAAACAAAGAAGAAGAAAGAGTTGTTGATTAAATTTCAAAAAGAAAGGGATGAAATTGGATACTCGTATTTTCTTCATCTAAAGGTGGAGCTAGAGGAAGCCAAGAATATTAAATACACTCTTTTATAAAGCTGAAAGTGAAAGGGAAGGAATGTGACAAGCCATAGGAAGAAGTTCCCATTATTAGAAAAGACCCAAGCTCATCCCAACTAGAATCTAATATTTGTTAAAGGATATGAGAAATTGTATGAAAAACTGAGTGTTCAAAGATATCCCCTCATTAAAATTGGTCTCAGTTATGAAGGAGAGATAAGCACTAGGAAATTTGATGTCAAAGAACCCAACAATTATCTTGAAGTGCTCAAATGACATAACATCCATGAAAATGAAAACAATCAACCACAACAACAACAAAGAAGAGTAGATGGAAGCAATGCAATTGAGGACAACATTAGTGAAAAATAGTACCAACAAAGGAAGGAAACCTAAAACAATTCAAACATCCATGAAAGTGACTTCAAAAATTAGCAGAGGCATCATCCAAACAATCAACAAAGAATCAAAATGTATTTCCCTTAAAGGCCACTTAATTCTAGGTATCATAAAGTATTTTATGGTTATCGTTATTCTTGCACAAATTTTGGTCATAAAGACATCCATTCTAGAGCATATTTTTAAGATAAATACATCAGAAATGTACTATATCAGTCCTCGAAGAATAAAAACAACAAATATGTAAATCCTAATAGGAATACTCCAAGAAGCAACAATCATTTTTCTCCTTTACTAGATTATGTTGAATGTTATAATTGTCATAAATTTGGGTATAAGGAAGTTGAAAGTAGAGAAAAAGAATTCATATCGGCCCCTTAGACCAAGCAAATACAATAACCTAGAATGTGGAAAAAGAAAATTTGAAAGGAAAGAAGAATGTGGCATTATCTTGTATTCTCAAAATCAAGGTAGCCATTGGTGGAAAACGGATGCTCCAAACATATGGTTGGTGATAAGAGCATATTCTTGTCACTAATAGAAGATAAGACAAGAAATGTCACCTTTGGTAATGATGCTCCAAGAAAAATCATGGGCAAAGGTACAATTGCTTGGACAATGGAAGAGGCAAGGCACGGAATGTTCTTTTTGTGGATGGACTCAAACACAATTTGTTGAGTTTGAGTTGGTGTTATGTTACTTTTTGCTCCAAAGGTTGTGAGATAAAGACAAAAAACATAGGGAAGGTAGTAGAAAAGGTTGTGAGAAATCCAAGTAATGTGAAAATAATCAATGAGGAAAATAAGAAGTGCTACATGGGGAAACTTTACGAGAGCTAGATGTGGCATGGAAGGTTGGGACACTTAAACTTTGATAATATGATGAAACTTAGTGAAAAACAAGCTTGCCAAGGATTTCAAATCCAAGCAATACAATTTGCAAATCATTTCAAATTGGTAAACAAATTTGAGTACCATTCAATAATAAGGAAAACTCATCAAGTAGGCCTCTAAAACTAGTTCATACAAACTTATGTGCACCCTCAAGAATTGAAACCCCAAGTGGAGAATGATAGTTTATGTTGCTTATTGATGATTATACCAGGTTGACTTGGGTTGCATTTTTAAAATAGAAATATGAAACTGTTGATAAGTTCAAAGTTTTAAAAACTCTCACTGAAAACCAAATTGATGCTAAAATAAAATTTTCTAAGGTCTGACATAGGTGTAGAGTTTACCTTAAGTGACTTTGATGATTTTTGTGAATGCATGGAAGAAGAAGATAATTTTAAATTCCAAACACCCCACAGAAAAATGGAGTAGCAGAAAGGAAAAATAGATCAATGCAACAAATGGCTAGAGCAATGTTGGGTGAGAGAAATATTCCAAGCACCTTTTGGGGTGAAGTTGTTCATATAGTAGTTCATATTTTAAAAAAACACACTTCAAGTTGAATATTGACAAGACTCCCTATGAGTTGTGGTATGGAAAACCAACCTCAATAAAGCACTTAAAGGTTTTTGGAAATATGTGATACATCAATATTAATGATTACAATATGGGTAACTTGATTCTAGAGTTGATGAAGGCATATTTTTAGGATATTCAACTCAGAAAAAAGGATATAGATTCTATAACAAAAGATTGTGCAGGATTGTTGACAGCATTGATGTGAAGGTGGATGAAGCTTTAACTCTCAAAATAAAAAAGCCAAGATATATCATCCCAACTGATCAAATAAACAATTAACATGAAGATGAACAACATGAATATTTAGAAGAAGAAGAAGAAGATACAACATGTTGGAAACCCCTTCAGGGTATGTACAAAAGAATCATCCTGGAAATCAAATTATTGGTGATAAGAAAGAAAAAGTTCAAACACATCTCATTATGTTGTCTATGATTGAACCCAAATATTTTTCTCAAGACAATTAATATTAACATTGGATAAATGCAATGAATGAGGAACTAGATTAGATTGAGAAAAATCAAACTTGGGAATTAGTTCCAAGACCAATAAATGAAAATTTCATTGGCACTAAGTGGGTATTTAGAAACAATTTGAATGAAGATGGACAAGTAGTCAATAATAAATACCTATTGGTCTACAAAGGGTATGTCCAGGTTGAAGGAGTAAACTTTGAAGAAACTCTTTCTCTTGTTGCTAGATTAGAGGTGATAAGTGATGCAGATTTCCTAAGCCAAAAATTTACAACTGAAATGCAAGGTGAGTTTGAAATGTCAATGATAGGAGAACTCTCCTTCTTCCTTGGTTTTCAGATAGAAAATTAACCAAAGGAATGTTTATTTCCCAAAGCAAGTACCTCAAGGAGATATTGAAATAGTTTAGGATAGAAGAGTGTTCACTTGTTAGCATTCCCATGGTCACTGGTTGTAAGTTGAGGAAAGATGATGAATCACCTGAGGTCAATAAAATGATGTTCAAATCAATTATTGGAATCCTCCTTTATCTAGCATCCTCAAGGAAAAATATAATGTGAGTTGTTGTTTTAGTAGCAAGGTATTGATCAAGCCTCAAAAAGAGTCATATATTAGCTATAAAAAGGATTTTTAGATATTTAAAGGCCACAATGGAATTTGGTTTTGGTATCCCAAAGGTGAGCTCTTTTTCTTAACTACATGCACACATGTTGATTGGGTTGGGAGTGTAGATGATCAAAAGAGTGCAAGTGGTGGTGCTTTATTTCTAGGAGATCATTTGGTAGAATGGTTAAGCAAAAATCGGATACCAATTTCACTTTCCACAGAGGAAGCTAAGTATATAATAGTTGTTGTGTATTACACTCATATTTTGTGGATGAAGCAAATATTGCAAGACATGAAGGTTATGTACAATGCACTGATACCCATAGTGTATGATAATACTAGTGCTATAAGTATATCCAATAATCTTTTTCTTCATTTAAAAATCAAGCATATACCCAAAAAGTACCATTTTTTCAAAGAATAAGTGGTTGATCAGGTTGTAAGGTTAGAGTATATATCAACAAAGGAAAAAAACAAAAGTTGATATATTCATCAAGCCTCTTTCCTAAGAGCCATTTAATTATTTGAGGCAGAAGTTGGGAGTGATGTCTCCCTCATCTCTTCCATAGTTTCATTAAAAAGGAATGAAGGAAGTTGTCCACTTCTGTCAATAAGAGTTATCTACTAGGATGTTAAAGAGATGAGAAGTGAATAAGCTTAGGAGTAGCTACAAAATTATCAAGAGCAACATGTGTTTAGGGGGAGAAGTTGGCTCTTGGAACAACTATTAGTCTGCATCGGTTCAGTTGCATAGTAGGAGAAATATAGCTCAGTCAATTAGTATTAGAGGGCAGAGATTTTGTTTTTGGACCAACCATTGGTGTGGTAGTATATTGGTATAGTCGTATAAAGCACTTAATTGGTACACCAACAAAATTTGTATCAATATTTAGAGAATAGGTGGGAAGGAGGAGAGTAGGTAGACAACGTAGTTTGAGTAGCAAGAACCCTTTTCCATTGATATCAAAGGGGGAAAGTGAGAAAACATTGGAGATGAAATGTGAGAAGAGACATTTCACATTAAACATGGAGAGTAATATAACATCGAGATGGAGAATAAGTAGACTGATAAGAGGATTCATTCGAATTGCCATCAATGAACAACAATGTTTGGTGGTGTTTCCATCGATGCCAAAGGGAGAGATTGTTGAGTGTGTTGGAAAATTGTTGAATGTGTTGTCATTGATTTCAAGTGCAGGGATTGATGTTAAGTTTAGGGGGATATTTTTAGTGTTGTCAACAAGGAGAAAACCCAAAGCCCCAAAGGGAAGCTTAGGAGTCCTCAAGAGCTGAGACCTAAGATTCAGATCGCTCTGGGGAAGTATAGAAGCAAAGCTCAAAAGGGTAGCACAACTAAAAATCCCAACCATGAGATTTGAAATATTAAAATGAAACATGTAGGCCCCTCATTGAATCAATTCTAAGAAAACAAAACATAATCTTAGAAGGGAGTATCAACTGTTGAAGGGTGGTGAACCGAAAATCCATTGGTTATGTTAGTGCTTGGATCTACCTCAGGCTGAAGGAAGGCAGGTCTAGGGTAACATCAAACCACGCTTAACCTGGTAGCTAGCCCTACCAGGTCAAGAGAGGGCTCTCTCCTTGTCAATCTCAGTTAGAATATGGAAACTAGGGCTTGAGATGACTGAAAATAAATGTTGATTTTAGGCTAGGTATATTAGGTCAGAGGATTTTGTTTGATTTTGATGGTTGGTTGTTGGATCAAATGAAGAAGGCACCTTTGGGTCCGAGAAATCAACTTAGATTTGCAGGAGGTTCTATAGGGCAAGGTAGGTAAGTGTTTTTGGCACTTAGAATTAGGTGTGATGGTAAGTCTAAGACTGGTGAGGAGTTGGAGAGGGCATGCAAAGTTCATGAGTCCTCTTCAAACAGCAGAAAACATTAAAAACTAAATGTATCCTCAAGGCAGAGCACTGAATATCATTGGATTCCACCTATTTATCTTGATTCATTTAGTTATGAAGAAAGAAATAGATGCTGGCACATATAACACATAGGAGAAACTAAATAACAAAGGAAGAAACAATGCCAAGGCACATTACCACAAGAATCCCACAAAATGTTGCAAAACCCTGGTTCATTTCCTTGCCAAACTGCAGAAGTGATTTACAATAAAGCTCAATGCATCCACAAGAGTCCAACCTTTACAAATGACTAAGAAAGTACATAATATAGGCATCAAACCACCTATGCTAGCCATCAGGGGTCGAATCCATGAGTCAAGGAGTTGTTTCAACAACATCTAAACTAGGAACTAGAAAATAGGTAGTGGAACAGCTTGCCTCTAAAACTATGGAAACTGATTCATTCAACCTCAAACCACCTCTAACTGATGTATCTACCTCCTCAAGTCATTTTTCATCATATTTACATCATATTACATTACCATTATAAGTTCACTAATGAGAAGATAAAAAGTCAACTGATAGTAAAAATGGGCGAAATTCTGAGTTTTTAGGCAAAATTGGCAAAAATTTGCCTGATGCGCAGCACCCTGAGCCTGATGCGCAGTGCCACTTCAAGACTGCTTTTGTAGGCCTTCCACTTCACCAAATCAGGCCCAAGATAGCTTGTTGGAAAGCTCTACCTGTCTACTTTCTAGAACACTTTGAATTTTCTGATTTGGAATTGATTTTCCCCTCCCAAAATCATTTCTCCCAAGACTAGTTCCTGTGGGTCCAAAAAGTGGCAGAGAGGGCATTTTTTAGGTGTTGTTTTCCCTTTAGGTGACCCAGATCTCCTCCAAATTTTATGAAACTTTCTGGGTTTCATTTTTTTTCCATGAGGAATCCAAAAATGCAAGCCATTTTTCAAAATACTAAGCCAACTCAATGCGCAGAGCCAGTGGCATTGTGCGTCAACTGAAAATTCCTGTGTTTTTAATTACAAAATTGTGAAATGACAAAAATTTCTCAAAATTTCTTCAAATTTGGCAAGAGGCAAACTTACTAACTGCTTCGCTAAGCTAATGAAGCTTCAGTGAAAATTTTAATTTTATCTTGTTCCTTCTTTGCCCTTAAGGCTCTCTTTAACTTAGCTTTTAGGTTGTTTATCCTTGTCTTGCAAATTTTATTCTGAGCTAAGTAATGATAAGCCATATGGCACAGCATTTTCTTTTCTTTTTTAACTTTCTCAAGCATCTTCTCAAGGTGAATGTTCACCCTTTCCAACCATGATTCTCAGTCAACCTCAATTTCTTGCTCAAGGGATGTCATCTTGATTTTTCTTCTCTTTGCCACTTGCCTATTTTCTCTAATTGTTTGCAACTCCATAATAGCTTGCCTATCTTCTAGTTGCTTGTTCTCCTACTCAAGAAAGTTTATGATCCATTTTGCCCTCTCAAGGTCAACTAAGAAGGCTTGTATTTCAGCCTCCTTCTCTTTGATAATCATATCCTTGAGTCTTGAGCTTTGAGAGCCCAAACCAGTGACATCCTCCTCAATCAAAACAAAATCCCTGCCTTGCCTTTCAATAGGGCCCTCTTCATGCATCTATTGCTTTCCTTTGTCTTTGCCCTATCCCTGTTTAGTTGGAGAAGAAGGCAAAGTCCCTTTCACCCCCGGTGAAGATAGCATTTGCCTGTGGTCCAGTGAAGAAAACGAGACCCCTTCCACCCCTAGTGGAGATAGTACTTGTTTGGAAGTTACAAAAAGCATCCTAGTGCCTCTTTCATAAGTAACAAACACAGGAACATGAGCCTCTTCTGTTTTATTTTCAGGCTCTTTTTGTTGCCCGAAAGGTTCACCTTCCACTTGAGGATCTAAAAATATTTGAGGCCCCTTGAAGCATTCATGGGTAATGAAAGTTTCCCATGACACTCCCAACTGAGTGAGCTGATGCAAAACAACAATTTTGATGACAGAAAAATGATAAATACTATTGAGCTGCTGTGGAAATGGTTTTCTTTTTGCAATCATTGTCATCCTCTCTATGTTTTTACATATGAAATAAGGAATGCTCATCATTCAGACCCTAGTGAAGTACATAAGCAATCTGATGTGGTGGGCATAAAGTCTGGAGAACCTACCCTCACATGTAAAGTATTTGATGGTAAGCTTCATGAGTGGAACATACCGGTCCTCCAAGTATTTGAAAGGAAACACCCTGCTAAGTTTACCATGGTATTTGGACTTGATATAAAGTTCATAATGTTATTTATTGATATTCTACCTTTTTTTCCACTTTCCCCCTACATCTGGCATTCTTGTAGCTTCTCCAATGATAGCTAGTGAAAGAGTGAAATTGACCCCAGTAAGATGTACCGCATTATTTTCCATGTTTATGACAAACTACCTTGCCAACTCATGGTGATATTTGACCCTCTCAACCATTTCACAAAACTCAAAACAGGACTGATATCTGAAACATGTGGTGGCAAGAGGACAAGCAAGGAGTTCGGTCATGCTAATAGGTTCCTCTCTAATGGTTTTCCACCCTTATTAGGTCTCTTGGGCTGCACATTTCTTTCTCTTGAGCTATCACTAAGTGTTTCTTCTTCAAAACTTGATTCACTGCTTCTTTCCATGATGCTTGTATTAGGGATGTTGTAATGATGGTATGGTGCACAATGACAATGGGTGAGAACAAAGAAGATGAGTATGAAGAGATTTTACAAATGTGAAGTGGAGTAGGGGAATGAAGGGACAGGATTAGGAAATTAGAGTTTTGACTTATGAGGGAATTAGGGTTTGATGAGGGAATTAGTTTCTTAGGGGAATAGGGAAATGGAAAATGGAATTAATGGGTAGATTTAGCAATGAAGTGTGGAAAAGGGGAAAAATATGTTGGTTTTTTAATGCAGTGAAAATTTAGCAATGAGATAAAAATGTATGAAGGCAAGCTAGGGTTTTGATTTTAAGAAGCAAAACTTATGAGGAAAATGTGAAGAAGACTAAATGTAGCTCAATATCGATGAAAACTTACTTGAATGAGTGAAATGCGGCTTTTGGGAGAGTTTAGGATGAAGTTGAGTGATTTTGGAACCTCCCTGGTCAATGCACAGCACACTGGGCCCAATGCGCAGTGCACTAGGCCCAATGTGCAGCGCCTGCCTAATGCACAGTGCCTTTGTATTTTTACACTGGCAGAAACTGGTTGATGTGCAGCGCTGGTCTGATGCGCAATGCCAACCCTCTGATATGCAACGCCAGGCAAGTTTGTTGCAAAAACAGGGTTTTCTTCCTCCTTTGCTCAATTTCCCTCCAAATTGCGATTTTGACTCTTCAAAGATGTTTTGCATAATGAAATGGATGACTAGCATGAATTCACTTTATAAATGGATGAACTTTAATTTTTCCTCATTGCAAACCCACTTTTATAAAGTCTTAGTCACTTTTCTCAAAAACTCTATTTTTCATTTGAAACTTGACTTTTTCTTGACCATTTGATGGACTGATGCATTGGTGCTTTTGTTTTTGCAGTGGTTGGAGTTGGCAAGGTGACCAAGAGCAGCTGTTGAACTTATTACATATAGAAACACTTAAATTACATGAAATTTGTACATAAAATGGGAAAAACTTTGTTTTCATCTCAAAACAAAGTTTTGAGGTGAAAAAGATTTATTAAGCATATCAATAGTAAATTTATGATTCTATGAACTTATTAATCCTCCTCATGTGCCTGCTAACCTTTTATTCAGTTTTGGATGACCATGATGACAAACCCTAGACCTAGTGAGACTAAAACCCTAAAACTGATTTTTGTAAATGAAATGAAACAAAATGACAGTAAGTGACCTAAAAAATGTGAACACAGGTTAGCAGGTGAATTTCATGAGGGAAATTGACATGAATCCACTACCATCAGTTGATCCATGACCTAATGGAATGCAGCTGATCAAATGAGACACCTAATATGTGTGTAATAGAGCAATTTGATCACTGATGGAAGTGTGAAGATACTGACACTAATAGGTTAGAGCATCTAGTTGCAAGTAGCTTGGTTGTAAGAACCCACGGGCTAAGATCCTATCGAGCCATCCAATGATCAACCTTATTTCATAAGCAATAAACCTCTCTGATAACCCAACACACATTGTAAGAAAGGAGGAACCTCCACGTAGATTATAGATTGGTGGTGAACTGGAAGTTTGTGAGCAGGACACGTGTCAAGCGAATTCGATATTTTTCACAGGCTAAATGGATACTTGGAAAGTTACACATGAGCAGGTGGACACAAGGAAAGTTCTTACTAAAATCAATAGATGGTGTTTCAAACATAATGGTAGATGATGTGGTGGTGGACCCCATCTTTTGAATTCAATCTCAGAGTTTGAAATTTGGAGTTTGAAAGGCTTTTCGAGATATTGAGCTCAGAGAAGCTCAAGGCCATGGTCACATCCATCGATCATGAAGAGCTTAAAAATGAAGCACTTGGGAGCTCATCATCTCAGAAATTCAATCTCGTCATTTTTGGTTTGAGCTTGATGTTGAAAATATTTTTAAAATCTAAGATTTAAGAAGATCTTAAGCCAATGCTCACAACCATGGTCACGAAGTGTTAGCAATGAAGTACTCTGGAACTCGTCGTCTCGGGACCTTTACCTCAGAATTTTGTCTTTGGAGTTTGGTAACATTGGTAGCAGGATCCAAAAACTCCACTAGTAGTAGGATCCAGAAATTGAAATGAGTTCTCAATCGAGAAGGTATGCTCCTATGCATCGAGATCATGTTCCAGGCTTTCCAAATCGTATGCCTCATGTAGATTGGTAAACATACTTGTCAAAATTTAGAAATGGAAAAGGTGATGATGCTACACTTCATTTAATAAGATTTCATAAGCATGTGCATAAGCTAAGGATTAATTTTCATGAATACTGTTTAATGAAAATGTTCACGATCACTTTAGAAGAAAGAGCACGTTTTTAGTATGAAAGCTTGCCTCCTGCTTGTATTTATTCTCTTAAGGATTTTCACTCAGTATTTTTTGAGAAGTATAAAGAAACCTATCCTTCTTTACTTTTTATTGAGGATTGTTGTGATCACTTTGAGAATTTTATTCAAGAGTTGGAAAGTTCTTTTGATGATGAAGAGTTTATGGATAATGAACTCTTGGATGCTTTGAATGAAAACCCTTTTCACCACCATGAGAAGATCATGGATTCTACCCTAGATGACAGTGAACCTAAGTAGCATTCTTCAAACGATGACAGTAATATTCCATTATCTAAAATAGGTGATAATTTGCAACAGTCATGCCTTTCTTTTAGCGCACAAGATACATATGATAATGGCCATATCAACTACCCTCCACTCCTTGATGAAGATTTTAATTATGATTTGGTTTGCATTAAGATTCTTGAGAGACATCATTTTTCCAATGAGTTTGAAATTAATCAGCAACAACTTTTTTTCCTAGAACTTAATGATCAAATTGTTCAGCAGATTTTAAATCAGCAAGGAAAAGAAGAAATAGATAGTCAAATGCTTTATGCTTCTTCTAAGGAATTAATGGATAAAAGGTAGATTTTGTATTCTTTTAATCATTATTATTTTCAAGAATAGATATTAGAAGCCTTTTATGATTTTTCCTCCCAACTAGAATTAGCAGCTTCCTCCTTCGATGAAATAGACTGGGATCAAAATAGAGAAAGGCTCGTTCCTGATCTTGAAAATGAAAATCACCAAACCAATATTGATTTCTATCAAACTCGGTGTTCTCCTTTGTCTAAAGATGAAATAGATCAACTCCTAAAAATCCATGTTACAGCCCAAGTTAAGGCAGGTTCGCAGTGTTCACAAAGTCAAGAATGTGTGAGTGAAATTTCTTCCATTATTGAAAATGAAAATATAGGTTTAAATGATGACAGTCATGAGACTGATGAAACTATAGAGGAAGTTGTTTTAAATAATCCAATTTGTGATATATATTTCCTGTAAGGATATCAGTTAACAGGAGATGTTTTCTTTCATGAAAAGGATAGAGCTGACATGTTTAATAATCTTGAAGAATGTTTTCTGTTCAAGGATGATTTAGACTATGAATTGGAAGCATATGAGTCTGAGATAGACAGTATGCCAGAGATAGAATAAGATTTTCTCATGCTTGAGAAATTTAAAGCCAACACTCAGGTAACAGAAAGTCATTCTTCCCTATGCCTTCCCATGGATCAACAACCAAGTATTCTTTCAAATCAAAATGAAGAGAGTACTTGTATTTTTCCTAGATTTCAAGACAAGGTAACATTTTAGATTTTTAAGTATCTGTACACTGATTTTCTACAGTTAGCAGGGAAGATGAATTTTCTTGTATTTATGTATCATGTACACATGTTCAATGGGCACTTGGATTGGCCTATCTTTCTTCTTTTTTTCCCTACTCAAGGAAAGTGTGAGCAGGATTCAAGTAAGTAGTCATTTGTTAGATTGGTTACATTGGAGGGATCATTTCACATAATTGTATATACATCCTCAGTGTAGGTTTTAACCCCGTACAGAAATTACCAACATACGAATTCTAAAACATGGAAAATAAACAATGTGAAAGCATAACACATAAAACACATATGCACAAATATTTTCCCCTGGATCCCAAAACCGGGACTACCAGATTGATTTTTCATTATTTTCCTTTCAATGTTACAATACATATTTATACATGCCGAAGCATGCAATACCATGGACCGAAAACCATCGTGTCCAAAACCATGGATCGAAAACCATCACTTCCAAAACCATGTGCAAAAACCATGCACAAAACCATAGGTAGGTCCACCAAACCTAATACAGGGTCCAAAAAACAATTTCTCGGGGTGCTACCCTAGACAGCGTAGACCCCTCCACTACGCAATCAACACAACGAAGGGGGGGCTTCATCCCCCATCTAACCCACTGGTTAACTACGGAGGATAGTTGTGGAAACAATATAACACAACCCAACATTCTCCCACTTGTAGTTTTCTTTCCACAGGGGTCCATAGGAGAGCTTAGTCATTTATCCAACCCTACAATGCCCATTGTTTCTCTACACCAAGAGAACTTCTCAGAGCTCATATATTTTTTCAATGCATCTACAGTATTCTTCAAAGTTTCCAACTTTACCAGCAACACCTTTTTGTCTTCTATCATATCCCTCACAAAGTGATACTGAACATCAGTGTTCTTTGTCTTTGAATGATAAGCAGGGTTCTTTGACAAGAAAATTGCACTTTTGCTGTCACATTCTATCCTTATAGCTCCCTATACTAACCCTATACTTGAACACAATCTCTGCAACTAAACTGCTTCCTTGCTTGTATGAGTGGTTGCCATGTATTATGCCTTTGTAGTTGATAGTGCCACTACAGATTGTTTCTTACTCATCCAACTGACTGCACCTCCAAATAGGTTAAACACATACCCACTTGTATATCTTCTCTGATCTAGATCTCCAACCCAGTTTGCGTCAACAAAGCCACGAATATCCAACACTCTGTCCAATATTGGCCTTCCTTGGTAGCACAAGCCATAATCACTAGTGCCACGCAAATACCTGAAAACTTGCTTCAATGTTGTCCAGTGCTCCTTCCCTGGTTTTGACATAAACCTGCTCAATATTCCCATTGCATGTGCAATGTCTGGTCTAATACAGACCATCACATACATCAGGCTACCGACTACACTTGCATATGGAACACAGGACATGTCCTCTTCCTCTTCTTGTGTCTTGGGAAACTATTCAATAGATAACTTTACACCTACATAAATAGGAACCTTCATCGGTTTACTATCCTACATATTAGACCTCTACAATATTGTCTCCACATACTTCCTCTGGTTTAACCAGAGCTTCATCTTTGCCCGATCTCTTTTAATTTCCATGCCCAAAATATAGTTCGCAGCACCAAAATCTTTCATGTCGAATTTGGAGGACAATTGGGTCTTTAAATCCTAGTTAATTTCTTTGTCATTTCAGACCAGCAACATGTCATCCACATACAAGACCAGATAAATAACACGGTCACTAATTAATTTAAAATACACACAATGATCTGCTTTCCTTCTGGTGAAGCCAAGTCCCCGTATAAATGTATCAAATTTTTGATACCACATCCTTGGTAACTATTTCAACCCATACAAAGACTTCTTTAACTTGCATACAAGTTCTTTCTTACCCTTCACTGCAAAGCCTTCAGGTTGCTTCATGTATATCTCCTCTTCCAGATCCCCATGAAGAAATGTTGTCTTCACATCCATCTGCTCTACCTTAAAATCAAAAAACAACAGCAACAGATGAAAGTAATCTAATATAAGCTACCTTGGCAACAGGAGAAAAAATATCACCAAAATCAATTCCCGACACCTAGGAATAACCTTTTTCTACCAACCGAACTTTGTATTTCTCCACTTTTCCTTCTTCATTTGTCTTCTTCTTGAACACCCATTTGTTGCCAATGGGTTTCCTTCCAGCCAACAACTCCACCGGATCCCAAGCCTCATTTTTGTGCAAAGATGCCATTTCATCAATCATGGCCTCTTTCCAGAGTTTTCCATCCTCTGAATCTACTACTTCCTTCACAGTTCTAGGATCATCATCAGTAACAAATAAAGTAAAATTTGAACAGAAAGCAAATGGACTATACCTTTCTAGTTTCCTTCTTTCTCGACTGATCTTCTCACACCTGGAGTTTGTGGCTCTTCATCTTTTGATTCCTCCTCTGATATAGAGTCTGATTCTTCTTCCTTAAGCTCAAACTCTATCTTCTTAGGTTCCTTTGGTTGGACTTCATGTTTAATAACATCTTTCACCTCTCTAAACACCACATCTTGGATGTACACAACCTTCCTTGTTACTGGGTTCCAAAGCTTATA
>APFE030348598.1:79780-95302 GCA_000404065.3 Pinus taeda
TTAATTAAGGGATAATCTCCTTAATTTAAGGGATAACTGTTGCATGACTTCACAAAGAATTCTAGCTTGAATTTCTCCAACTAATTAAGTCAAGATGAATTAATTAATTATTTTTCAAGCAGCTAGTGAGAATAAATTTGAATTTTAATTCACAATTTTAATTCAAGGACAAATCAAAATTGGAATATTCTGAATGTTATTTTTAACATTTCTATGTTTAGCATTTCTTGTTGCTATTCTCAACGGATTGCGATAACAATATTGCCTCCCATTTCATATCCCACAATCGCAAAACATGAAACATAAAGGACTACCCCCACCCCTTCTCCATTGCAACTACGGTACCCATCCCACATCGGCCTATCCTGCAATTCCCATCCTGCAGCGTTTAAAACCCATGAACAGTCTCGTACCCCGCTCACCGATGATACTCCCGATACCCCATAGTATTAAGTCTCGCAGTTTATAAACCTCAGCCCCTGGCGATTACTCTAATTCAAGGTCCCACTCCCATGTACCCCTTCCCCTGATGTGATTGTGATTGTGATTGGCCCTAGAAAGACACGATATACTATAAAATGTTCTTAAATGAAGTGGCATGTCCACTCTATTGGCGAATGCATTGTAAAACAGGGAAAGTCCTTTGCATTGCGATTGTGATATGGTGAAAGCCCCCTTTCCAGACCCTTCGGGATATGTAAGTAGATTTTGAAATATTTCGGGTCTGAGTCTATGGTAAAGCCCATCCCGGATAAGATAAATCATACAGTTATTCTTAAATCAGTTATTGCATCTGTTCCGTCAGCAAATGCTTTGGAATATGGTAAAGTCCTCCATCTGGCCTCTGATTGCGATGTGCCCTCCTTATGCGATATTTAATATATCGCAATGTTTAAATTTTCAAGTCCTCCTTTGTTGAAAAAAATAAAAAATCAGTATTACAGTTCTTTGTCATGTATTGCAACTACAAAACGATCGAGACCCGATCCAATTGTGATTGCGATGAGGGTCAACAATAGAGGAAGAATCGGTCCTCTGGCTCACTTTTAATAGAAAAAACAACAGCAAGGGCACCAGCATTCCACATTCGTTCCAACCATTCTCAGAACCAATTGCAAAAAAAATGGAATAGCAGGTAGTTCATCGAACAATAAGATTAATAAAAAGATTTATTTCAGGCCTTAGTTACACCAGAACACCCAGAGTAACACCAGAATTCAGCCACATGATATTTGAGTAGTTTTGATCTATTTTTATGTAATAAATCTTGAAATATGTTTCAAGGTATTTTTGTTGTAAAATTGTATAAATACTTCAGATTTTGAAGTATTAGGGGTGAAAGGTTGGATATCAGAGAGTGAAAGGCTTGGAGATTGTAATCATTATCTTTTTGCAAGAAATCAAAGACCAATTGCAGATAATATTTAGGAATTCTTGTGGTGTGAGTTTGTGATAGTGATTTTATTTTGTGTTTCACTTTAATGAATGTTTAATGTATCTTCTTTCCATATTTATGCTTTCAAGTATTTTTCCTATGAGTTTGATGAACAGAATTCTTAAAGTTAAAGCTTTGTTTTGATAGGAACTTCATCTTTGTGTTATCTATCTTCTGATAAATGAATTCATGCTTGCCATGCTCATTTTGAACCTTTACTTTTCCACCCTACACTACATCGACAAAGCCCTAACGTATCACAAAATCATACCTACCCTGCTACTCTTTATCTCTTGCAAGTGAGCCCTTGAGACCTGACCTGTTTCCTTGATTTTTACTCTTGACCCAGCAAAACCTTAAATTTCAAAACCCTACATGAGTTGAACATATCTAGCCTAAAATCTATTCTTTCTCTAGTCATTTTTGGTTGTGATCATAGAGAGGGCCCTCTCTGGTTTGGTGGGGCTAGCTGCCAAACTAAAATCTTGGTTTGAGGTTACCTCCTTCGATCTCCTTTCTCAACCTTGGGATATTGTGGAGGATAACACTCTCCACCTATATCTGCATGTCCCTCGTGTGGCATCCTCACTATTTACAAACTATGTTTCACCAACTCTGGTCCTATCGAATTAAATATGTGCAGGTGGGAGTATTTGGATTTAGGTACGAAATCCGTTTTGGAAACATAATCCATCCCTTCATGCCTAACATGGGTTGCCTCATGGTGGATTGATCGCGGGTGGATAATTTCCTGACATATGGGGAAAGCTCATTCATGATCATATCATTATGAAGTTTCTTCGGTTGGCTAAGGATTGTGCTTTGTGCTACACCTATCTTGCCATGACGATCATTCATGTTGCTCACTTCACACAACGATTTTGGCCTCTCATGTCCTCGCCCTACTATATATGCATAATTAAGGTCCAAGGATGGCGACAAGTTTATGGCGTGGTTTCCTCTAGTGAAAGACCCCAGTCGTCAAGTTGTGCAAAGTGGACAAGGGTGGTTTATTTTGGACTACGGGGAGGGGAATTAGCGTGTGGTTGCATCTTAGTCCCTTAGTGGGCTGGTTATTTCTTAGTCATTTCGTTATTTACCACGAGGTGCTCTGGTTACCTCTCGGTAATTTAGTTAGTTACTAGAAGTGTTAATGTTCTCCATGCTCCTTTTACACGACTCGAGGTCTGGTCCTTCATTCGAATTGGTGGTCATGTTTCCCTCTGTGCCGCCTCAAAGCTCTAACCCTGATGGAATTTCATTTAGTTGGTCAATGTTAGTCAGTTTCTCTAGAAGTTCAAAACTATCTTTTCCTCTGTCCACTCAAGTTTCGGGGTTTCAGGAAGTTGGGGCAACTTTTTATTTGTAAGCGTCATGGGCTCCTAATCTATTTTCTTCAGCCTCAAAATTTTATCTCTCTTATCACTACAGGGTTTGTTGTTTTCAACGTGTCGAGGTCCATTAGGGGAATTTTGAAGTCTAAAATGGTCCTCCTAAGAAAAATGTACAACCAAAATAAATTTTATAACCAATAGGATTCAAAATGATAATGTCAACCATGGGGGGTGATTTGCCATTTTTGGAGTAAAAAAGTAAAAATAGTAAAATATAGTAAAATAATAAAACTACTTTTTCAACTTATCTCCCTAAGGTTTTACTCAAATTTCGAGTGGGAGTAGTCATTGGATGAAAAAATTAATTCCTTATCCAAGGAGTACCCATTTTGCATACTTTCGATGGACCTTGCTACATGAAAAATTATAAATACATGAAAAAATGTGATTACAATCATGTTTTCATATATTTCTCATTTTTCGTGTAACAGGGTCCATCAAAAGTATGCAACATTGGTACTCCTTAGATGAGGAAGATGCAGAATTTGATTCCTCATCCAAGAGTACCCATTTTGCATACTTTCGATGGACCCCGCTACATGAAAAAACGTGATTACAATCATGTTTTTCATGTATATCTCATTTTTCGTGTAATAGGGTTCATCAAAAGTATGCAACATGGGTACTCCTTAGATGAGGAATCAAATTTTTCATCCAACGAGTGTTCTAGCTCGAAATTTGAGTTAACCCATAAGGTGATAAGTTGAAAATACAAGTTGAAAAAATAGTTTTTTTCTTTTTTCCCACTAAAATTTGATGATGTAATTAATGTCATTTTATTATTTCCACTATTATTTTATAATTCCCTTAGGAGGCCCATTTTAGACCTCAAAATTCCCCTGATGCTACCTTCCCTCGACATTGTGTATCCTTGTCCTTCCATGTTCGAGAGTTGTTTTTTCCCTTCCCATCTAGAGGTTATATGCATCTATGGTCCCTTGGTAGAGATTGCCTAGTCATCGGGGTGGCACACCTGAGTCATCCTCTTCGCAATGTCAGCGTTTGTTCAGTTGGGAGTCTATAGCCAACTATTTTGAGTCTACTCCTCTCGAAGTGAGGAAGGAAATTCTTCACTTAGAGGCCAAGGAGTTCGGTGATCACATATATTTCTTTGATTCAGAGATTGGAGGCAGTAGCCTCAAGTGGTTTCCTAATCTAGGGAAGTTCCTAAAATGAAGGCTTCACTTCCTACATTCTATCAATTTGCACCACCAATTGGAAACACTGCTAAGTATGGTCATTCGAGATAAGCAAGTTTAAAATTACAAGTTGTTTATGGGTCAAGAGGAGATAAAGAGAATCCTACGCGACATTTGGTACAACTTGGATGACATTGTGGCCAAACTAACTTAGGTGGAACGATTTTTGGTATATGATTCAGATTCTGACTCTAATGAGCAATGGGAGGTGCATGCAGTCATTAACAATCCAACTGGGACCTCTCCTCCCGTAAATTCTTCTCCTCTCTAACCAGTTATCATCTCGAACTAACAAGTCCACCGAGTATATTATATTAGTGTTTACTGTCAGTTAGTATATGTTTTTTGTAAGAAGTCTTATGATGGTTTGTGAGCAATTCCAGTAGGCAGATGATATTTATTTCTGAAGCATGTCTTTGGTATTTTGTATGGATCTATTTCAAAGACTTAAGGTGAATGTTGGATAGTAAACTTATCTATAGTAGTTTGCTTGTTCTTGCATTAGCGCAGGGTAGTCTCATCTTAGTGAATTTTGACCTCTATTAATAATGGTATAACTATAGTTATCCTTAGTTGAAGTTAAGATCTCCCAAACTACTCTTTTGATATATAAAAAGCTTTCAATATAATATCTTTTCTTATTAATAAAAATCTATGGACAAAATTTACAAAAAAATGTTACTTTTAATCTTAATTATATAAAAATCTATTAACAAAATTTAAAAATATATATATTACTTTAATCTTAATTACAAACACTAATGAGATACAAATAACTAAAATACCCTGGTATTTCAAATTTTCACACAAAACAACTCATTCATAATATAGGATATGAGAAATTCAGCTAGTAAGATTCCATTACTTTATGGACAACCTTCATAATAAACTTCCATCGACTCTTCAATGCAATAACTTCTTGTGCTTTTCTTTGCATAAATACTCTTTAAAAATTAATCAAAATTAATAAACTGTACAATAAGTTATAATTACTATTTTACACACTTTACGCTTATATGTTTCACATTATTATGACCATATCCTCCCCAAAAAAAAAAAGAGAGACCATTATAAATTTAATCATTATAAAAATCAAAGCATAACAAATAAGATGATAGCATAAACAGGCTTAAGAAATAAGCCTGTTTTTTTTTAATCCAATGATCCGTGTGCCTAAAAGCTTTATTGGAGCCCAATGAACCAAACGAACATGTACCTTAATTATTTAATTAGGTAGATATTACCAACTTTACATACTATTTTTGCTGGAACCTACTTGTAGATACTATCACATTTTAAAAAAAAGCACACCTACTTGTAGATACTAAACTTGTTTTGTTTTGTATATATTACCAACTTTACAAATTATTTTGCTGTGAGAGGCAATGTTCATCATAATTATATTACCAACTTTACAAATTATTTTGCTGTTCATCATCATAAATATGATTTCAAAAGACAAAAATATAGATGGTGAATATGATTTATGTGGAGATGTTACAAATGAGCAATGCCATATCTTTATACACCACTCCATATATGCGTTATTTTACATCATGATCCATGGTTGTGAAGTAATAAATAATAATAATTGTATATTATAATATTTTTAAATTGTAAATAGTAATAATAATTGCATAATATTTTGGCCAACCTGGCAGATGTTAAGAGAGAGGAGTGGAACATGAGATTCTACATGGAGCATATGGGCAGTCGATTAGCTAGAATTGAGAGGCACGTCCTTGCATGCTACTTCAATCCCTACGAGATCGAGAGAAAGATATCTACCTCTTGTGAATTCATCTGATCTTAGTTTTCTGATGCATTTAGTATTAATTTTATGTTTTGATGTTATATAAAATCTTTTTTCAGACTGCAATTTTTTATGTTCAAATTTTGGAACAGTTGCTCTATTTATAGATGGTTAATAGACTTGGTTACCCAAAATGCAGGTTGAGACCAGCAACCACATCTCAATTATGGGTTAGATATTGTAATATCTGGTCAACAAATATGGTTTCCCACAAGGCAGGTTGGTGCCAATTGCCACGTCTCAATTGTGGAGTAGATATTATAATATCTTTTTATTAATGAAAGGTTGCACCACTTAGCTTATATATAATTATAATATTTATATTTGATTAAATATTTGATGATATTTTTAAAATTAATAAAATGGAGTAATAAGATTTTAAAGATTTATTTATGAGAGGTTGAAGTTTTTAGGGATAATGTGTTTATAAAATTTTCAAATTGAATTTATTTGATTAAGATTTGAAGCATGCCTATAATTGTTATTTTAAGCAGTATTTTTCACAATTTAAGGAGAGTAACCTCTTTTTTTTGTATACTAATGTTGATATTAATAGGTTGATTGATCAAATCAAATCAATAGTTCTTGTAATTAGTTTTCTTAATAAAAAGCTTCTTTTAAATTTTATTAAAAATAAAGTGATATTTACATGAATTTTATATAATAAAAAATTTGGTTTTTGCACAAAATTTCCATAAGAAAAAGTTAGTAATTAGAGGCACTCAACGTGCTTAATAATAAGACCAAATCATATGGTGTAATGCCAAAAAGAAATGAACTAGAACAAAGTGCAGGGATAGTTGGGCACAATAAACATATCCATATAATCAAGCACCAATAATGGGCCCCTAAAACGGAATTGAGTCAGAACCATTAGGGTTGGGACCCTACCAAATAAATGGTGGATTGACAACAAGCTCAATGGTGTCTCATCTATCATCTTTCAACATATCTAGTCACTTCATTAAAATGTCCATTAAAATATCCAAGTCCATATTGGAGAATTTTTCATTCAATGGTCAAGGAGGGGTGGGTGACCACGGTGCTCACGACATTGGATCAAATGTTTATTGTGCTCTCAAACCATATGGCCTACCCTATGGCATAACTTACTACCAAACCAATGTGATTGGGATGATCTAAGAGCATAGTGAAATTTCATGGGGTCTTGACTCATAGTGCATTGGACCAACCCCTAATATTCCATGACCACTATAGAGGTGCCAGTGTAAGTGCCACCTTCTCTCCCTAGACCTAGATATGCAAGCATAAATTTACATAGATTAGAACTGCATTATAATAGGTGAAATAAATGAAACAAGCATTTTTAAAAACAAATTTACTATGTTTTTCCATATAAAGAAGAGAATCGATATGCCAACAAGTTGTTTTCTTGTGTGATATTTGGTAGCCCTTGGGAGCTTATGACCAAGAAGAGGGAACTTCCAAGTAATAGAACTAATGGACATACCACATAGGTTTGTGACCCATTTCCAAGTTGATTCAACATATGCACATTATCAAAAACGATGTTTACTATCTCATGACTTTGATATAAGGAGCGCTTGGGGTGCAGAACGCCCATACATTTCAAGCACTAACCAAGATAAAGGATGCCCATAATAAAAGTATGCATAAGAATTGTCTTAGGCTCAATAAAATATTTATAGATTGCATAAAGTCAAATTAGCCAAGATGATTGCCTAGAGCTAAGTTTCAAGTGATTTTTTAACGTGTCATCTAGAATAAGTCTAACATTAAGCCACCTATAGCTATATTTTGTTTTATATTTCAAAAAGGGTTTAGGCCTATTCCACTTCTAGTCTTTCCATCAAAACACTTAATAGAAGAAACAACCAATTTGTAAGTAAATCATGAACTATGATGAGAATAAATTTGACAAGGCAGGAGATCCAAAACCCATCCTTTGGAGATGTCCACTTTTTCCAACAATGAGAGTTGTGATCGTGAAGGTCCTTGGCTCACACATCTTTTGAAAATGTCTCTTATTTGAGAACCAACGAGATTTAGCTATAGATTTTCCTTTAAAGAGAACCAAAGGAGACCACCAAATGTTATGGTCGTTAAAGGATAACTTTGTCTTGAGGGAATCCCCTTACTAGATAATGACAATTTGATGGATTCTTAGTCTTTCCAAGCATTTTAAGCCATAAAAGTGTTGTGAATGTGAAACTTTGTCAAAGTTGATAGTAAAACTTGAAACTTTATATTTCTATAGTGTTCTTTCTATGTGGCCCCATGCAAAAGATAGTTCCACAACTATATCATCATACAATTTTACAGCCTTACACAACTCTAATACCTCAATTGGCACACTTTTTAGGATTCAAGATTGATATGGTATGATGCTCCGTAGGGCCATTCTTTCAGTGGCTAGGGTTTCCCTAGCCGTTGTGGATTCCTTCGTTTGCAAGAGTCATTGTCGAAGACATTCGTTTGCATTTTCCACCTATTTGAACTTATGTACCCCTCAACTCTTTGCGTATCGATTGTCATTGGGCATACTCATGGTTTCTGCATGGGCTTAAGGAAAGCCATTTTACCTGTGTTCCATTGCCTAAATTAGGAACAAGGTTATGTCACCTTGCTTTATTGTGACTAATTCAAGCCTCTATTGAGGTCATCCCTGGCGTATTTTATTTTTCTGGACTACTGCTTCAGGGGTATTTCATTGCAAGTTTTGAGAATAAGGTTGTTGTTGTGGTATGTTGTTTTTTTGGCTATGTGCTTTAATGCAAGAACAATGGCTGCCCCAAATAAATTTGTGAAGAAGGCATAATCAAACCCTTCTTTGGATCTGGGGTATTCCTCCTTAGCGAAAAATAATTTGGTGCTCTTGAAAGAGAAAGGGTTAATGGGAAATTTCACTGGTCTGTGGCCAAGTTATGAAGTTGTTGAAGACTCGGTTTTTGATAATGTGAAAATCATAAACCCTATAGAATTTATTATTCTGGAAATGGCTATTATGCATTTCTCTTTGAAAATCAAGAAGACGGAGATCAAATGTTGGGTCCCTATTTCATGGGCGCCAGAGTTTTTTTTCTCAGTCATTGGTCTCTAGAATTTAATCTTATGTTGGAAATATCATCTACACATGTGTGGATAAAATTGTCTTTCATCCCTCTTCTTTGCTAGAGTAAAGGCATTTTTAAGGCAATTGGAGATAAACTGGGCAGATTTATTTCCAATGATCTAGAATAGGGTAAAAAAAATTGTGTCCTTGAATTTTTATTGAAATAGATTTCTAAAAAGACCTCCCAAAGGTGATTCAGCTAAATATGGATGCTTGGTCTCATCTCCAAGATTTAGATTATGGATAGGTTCCTTTTAAATGTAATATGTCCCATGAGTATGGACAATTTGCGAAATGTTGCCCAAAAGCTTCAACGTCTCAAAGTTATCCAAATCCTTCTCTTAATGAAGAGCTCAGAGAAACTATGCAAGGATTCATTATCGTTAAAAGGGAGAAAAATAAACATGGAAGTAAAAGGAAGCGAATATGTAAGGCAGAATCTAAGTATCAACCTATTTCCTCAAATAACTTTAAAGTCCTGCATGCTTCATAGGAAGAAGGTGCGAACCTTGAGGCCCAAGCAGATCAACCAAACAATATTGTTACAAAGGCTCCTCCTGATTCGATTAATGAATAGGAATGAAATCAAGACCCTCCAAGAAAACTCCTACAATGGGAAATCTTTCCCAAAGGTCTCTTCTACATTAAAAGATGAATAAGTTGGTAAGGTGGACCAAAATAATTCCTCCTCTTCTCCCCCTTCATATTCATATGTGCTAAAAATAAGTGTTCCTCCCCACCAATAACAAGAAGAAAGAAAGATCATAGTAAGAAGAAATCAGGTCCTAAATCCCACGGGCCAAGCGGTGGGCGATCTTCTAGCAATTTATAGAAATGTTGTGTTTTTTCATTTTCTTGTGCAAGCAATTTTCTAAAATATACTCCTACTCTACTCAAGTAGTAGGAGTAAAAAAAAGTCTTAGTTTTGGAACTTTTCCCTCCCTACTCTTTTTGGAAGGAGGTTGGTTTCTTAGTTTTTTTTTTGTAAATGTGCCATTAGTTGAAGCTACTCAAAGTGGCTGACAAGGAGGAGAACATATTGTAAGTCATTTCCTGAGTAACTGTTGCATCTAGGCACAAATTTTAATCATAAATTATTCTCATTTTTGTTAAAAAAAATAGCTCAATTGGAACATAAGGTCTAAGATTTAAATGTTAATTCAATCCTCCACACATCTCCTAACTTCTTTAGATTACAATAAAAAAATTCAATTTATGTGATGAAATCCCTTCTTCCCTTACAAGTAAGTTGACCTAGAGAAAGTATTGGAGGACCTTCTCTAATCAATCATAGGATGCATGAAAATGGCCCAACTCTACAAGTAATAAATAGTGGTAGGATCTAGAGCCTTGTAATAAATTTCAAATCTATCCACTAGAGACAAAGTGTTAGGGTCCAACCCTCACCCCTTTATTTATGTAATAGGGTCGAGTCATAGTTATAGTTAGTTAAAGAGTCAATAAAGCTCGTATTAATAATTGTAAGTGGTTGACCCGCATTTAAGAAAGGGGCCACAGTTAGTTTCAAACGGACCATGGTATTAGATAGATGGTATTGAGAGAACCATGGTACTGACCCATGGTATTGTATGTATGAATCCTATATAAAGGATAGAGACTCCCCATTGAGGAATGTTGTGTCTTATTTTGTAATTGAGCTCTACTATGTTGGAGGTTTCCCCTTCGAAGAGGCAAGTGAGCATTGCTTTCATCTTTGAATAATAAAATATTTGTTTTTTTTTCTCATTTTGCTCTGTGTTTTGGGTTGTATTCCTTCGCATATTTGGTATTCCAGAATTTTCTCGCAACTCAAGAGCATAACAAGTGGTATCAGAGCACTTTCCAGGGCCAATGGTATCTCAATTTTTGGTAGAACTTGGTTTAGGCTAGAGACGTGTTCCGGTGTCTTTAAACCACGAGACCTATCGTTGAGCACATAAACCTGAAGATTTGGGGAGGCATGCCTGCAGGAAATACAAGAGGTGGTCATGCTTGTTGGACTCCCTTATAACCACTATGGGTACCCCTTCAAGTAGTAGCACATTAGATAGAACCGTGCATGGACTACCTTCCACGTACCCTCTGGGTATAGCGGAAGCCCCCTAGGCTCACCTAAAACCTCGACTTAGATAAACCGTCAGTCGTCTTGCCGCTACAGTACACCGAGAACAACACTCGGAGAGATTACTCACGCATACGATAGGATAGTCAGGTAGTATTGCTAAGGGAACGATTGATCCTCCTTAGTTAGTGCCTGAAAGATTGGGTCAAGTACTATTGTTGGACCCTTATGTATATTGCGATCTATAGCACCTAACACTCCTTTGAGACCATAGTTCCCTCGACTCTCAGAAGATCGTCGTTATATTATTTGCCAGATAAGATCTAGCAGTTGGGGTTTTGTCGCCACAGTAATCCAACTCACATTTAGCAGTTGGGGGTTTCTCAGGAAGGTCTGACCATTTGTGCAATGAGGCTTGTGGCTCCTCTACCCTGGGGCGATTCTCGCAGGACATTAGGCAGGATCATGTTTTCTGGAAATTAGCCACTGCAGTATTAATAAGCGAGGAGTAAAACTCCATTCTGAGTTAAAAAAACAAACAAACAAAAAAAAATTGAGGACTTCCCCGGATGCTTATAAGGGACTTATCCCATCAGAATCAGGACGACGAGATGATCGCAATGGTACCATTCGTTTGTTAGCTTCAATTTTCAGGTTCAGAGTGATGATAAGTGACCAAGATCTATGTATGGTAGAAACCAGAGCTCAAGCCATGGTCAACGAGAAGATTGAGAGCCTTGAAAAATAGTTGGCTTCTTTCAAGAACATAGTAGACCAGATGCATAAATTCATGGACACATTCCAAGTGAGCACGTCGGGGTGGCATCTGGAGGCACATGGTCTTAATGAAGACCTTGAAGGAGAATCTAGCCATCATATTCACCTCCATGGAAATCACCAACATTCCCACCCTTGGCCACCCAAGCTGGACATGTATAAATTTGATGGCTCTAATCCGACAGTATGCGTAGCACAAATAGAACAATATTTCCTTCTGAATGATATCCGAGATGATCCAACTAAAATAAGCGTGGGAGCCCATTACTTGGACCAAGAGAGATGGAAATGGTGGCAATGGCATCATAAATGCTATCCTAGGAAAATAACTTGGTAGGTGTTCTCAAAATCTCTTTGTGACCACTTTGATAGAGACTCTAATTTTTTGGGTCATCTTACTAAGCTCCAACAGACAAGAACAGTAAAAGAATACATTACAGCCTTTGAGACATTGGCCATCCACACAGAAGGTCTAGGAGATGAATTCTACTTTGAATGTTTTATAAGTGGTCCCAAAGAAGCCATCTAAGCACATGTACAAATGCACCACCCACCTACATGGATAGATGCTTGCAACATGGCTATAGAAGTGGAAGATGCTCTAGCTGCCCAGTCTCCTCATCCAAATTTCATAGCCAAGGGACACCCCACCTAGGCTCAAGGCCCTACCCAAACACTTAAGGTTTAAAATGTGTTTCCAACAGAAATGGTTGAAAGAAGAAAACAAGGATTGTGCTACTACTGTGATGACAAATATTCCCCCGGGCATAAATGCAAGGAACCCAAATTCTTTCAAATTGATGTTACTGATCATATCTCATCTGAAGAAGCCCCACCCCTTGAGGGACCAAAGGATGAAGTTGAGGAAACCCAGTAGGACAATGAACTCCCAGCTATGCTAGAGGAACTAGTTATCTCGCTACATGCTTTGGCGGGCATTTATGCGCCCCAAACTCTCAAAATCATAGGCTTTATTAAACATCGCCCTGTAGTAGTATTGATTGATAGTGGCAACACTCATAACTTTATCCATCAGAGAGTCGTCGAAGCTGTTCATTGTTTTATTAGGGCAGTCTCTAATTTCCAGGTCTAGATTGTTGATGGGGGGACAATGAAATGTGAAGGCCAATATGAAAATATCAAACTTCAGATGGGAGACTACCACCTCAAGACCCATATGTTTTTTATTAACATGGGTGGTTCTGACATTGTCTTGGAGGATGAATGGCTTCGCACACTAGGCCCAATCACCATGGATTTCCAGGAGTTATATATGAGCTTTAAGTAGAATGACCACATGCATACCCTCTGTGGACTCCAAGCAGGTGCTGCTTCTCACATCGCATGGAAAAGTTGTTGAAAAAGGGCCATCATTGAGTTATTGCCCAGTTTAATGCCATTCAGGCCATTGAGCCCACTACTCTTCATATTCATCCTGACATGCAACAGGTCTTGAATCGACATCAACAGGTATCTGAAAAACCTAAAGAGATTCCAACCTCTCTAGGGTTGCATGATCATAGCATCACTTTGGTCCCAGGGGCACAACCACCAAAAGTGTGCCCATATCGATATCCTTTCGCCCAAAAGAATGAAATTGAAAAAATCATCAAGGAACTCCTTGAATCCGATGTCATTTGTCCTAGCATCAGTCCTTATTCATCACCAGTGGTCATGGTGCTCAAGAAAGATGGGGAATGGCGCATGTGTATAGACTTAAAGCCCCTTAACAAGCTCACGGTCAAAGACAAATTCCCTATCCCAGTTGTTTATGATCTTCTAGATGAACTACATGGTGCTCAATTCTTTGATCTTCGCTCAGGCTATCACCAAATATGCATGAAAGAAGTAGACATTCCCAAGACTATTTTCTGAACTCATGAAGGCCATTATGAATTCTTGGTCATACTTTTTCTCTGTAATTCCCTATCCACTTTTCAAAGCCTCATGAATCACCTGCTGAAACCATATCTCCGAAAATCTGTCCTCATTTTCTTTGATGCCATCCTCATCTGCAGCCTCACCTGGGAAAAACATCTTCAGCATGTAGACCTACTCTTGCAACTGCTCCAGAATCATAAATTATTTATCAAATTGTCCAAGTGCTCATTTGGCATTGAAGAATTCGAGTATTTGGACCACATTGTGGGTCGTGAAGGTGTCCGGGTGGATCTCAAAAAGATACAAGCAATGCAAGATTGGCCCCAACCAAAAACCTTGAAGAGTTTGAGGGGATTCTTGGGTCTCATTGACTACTATCACAAATTTGTCTGCAACTATGGTCGCATTCCTAGACCCATCACTAACCTTCTCAAGGAAAATTCATTCCTCTAGACTGATGCAACACAACAGGCGTTTATGGCTCTCAAACAGGCCATGTGTTCCACTCCCATATTGGCACTACCTGACTTCACCAAATATTTTATGATTGAATTTGATGCTTCAGGGACTGGTATTGGTGTTGTCTTATTGCAGGAAAGTCAACCCTTGGCCTTCACCAGCCAACAACTGAGTGGGAAACATCTGGGACAATCTACCTATGAGAAGGAGATGATGGCCATCTTACATGTAGTAGATACCTGGTGACCATACTTATTCGGGTGGCATTTCCAAATCCACATAGACCATAAAAGCCTCAAATATTTTTTGGAGCAACGTCTGTCCTCACCTGATCTGAAAATGAGATCTAAGATAATTAATAAGGTATTACAGACTTATGTTCATGGATTAGTCTATGTCATTATATGTAATGGAACGATAAGATTGCAAAATGCGTAGACAACGAAGCAGTAAACAAACATAATAGATAACACATGACACAGTAAATTTAATAAGGATTTCACCCAATACTCCTGGGCTACATCTCCTGGTCCAGCCTTCAGTGGTGGCCTCTCTATTATGCCTTCAATCAGAGTTTTGTTTACAATAGTGAGCTCAATTTGAGCCTCACACACAAACAGATTATAATAACAAGAGCTTCACTTGAATCCCTCAAGCTTCCTCTAAGTACACAGACTCCCACATAGCTCTCAATATGCTCTAAATTATATCTCGCATTTGCTTTTGAACACTGCCTGCCTGTTTGCGCTATGTCAGTGGCTTTTAAAGCCATTCTGGGTTGTCTGTTCATTTCATCTCCTTGTCCTTCAATCTCCTAGGCCTCTATCTGTTTGAATCCCTCTTCCATCATTTCCCAAGTATGGCATAATGCCTGAAGGGGAGTTGGCCACCGATTCCGTAACGGAAGAATGCCTAGGTCCCTTGAACTCCATCAGATTCTTAAATGCGGCCATTTTTCATCAACACAAAGAAATAGTCATAAACAGGAAAAATCTGCCACAACACGATATGTTGGACTTCAAATTCCTTTAAATATGGTTTAATCCCCTATCGGGTATGCCCACCGGTCACATATCGCATATCAGGATGGATCTGCCTCTATGTATTTTGTTTAATATGAAAATACACTAAAACACTATAAATCCCCTCATTCCGGACTTGAAAGTTTGTCTAATATTGTTAATGAACCCTCTCAGGTCCACAACATCGCATCGGCGTTGTTCCCTTTGTTTTTTTGTTTGTTCGTGAAAATGCGATTTACAAAGGAAAACATAGTTTTCCCGACTTCAATATATATAAAATTTCGCCTATCGGATTATCGGGTCCGTAATATCACTGCCCTTATGGGTATCGGCCCCACTCCACTGCATAGTTCCGATGCGATATATCACAATCTCTCATCACAATA
>APFE030348598.1:95452-128902 GCA_000404065.3 Pinus taeda
TCTCCACCAGTAGAGATCCGTTGATCGCAGTTGCAAGACTTATGTGGATCCTGCCGATCTCTGCCGAAGGTTACCGCTGATTGCGATTACTGATCTGATCTGGACCGTTGATCAACCAGATCAGATGGTTACTATGCATCACTTATTCCGCCTATTTTTTTATTGATTTCACGGGTTTTGGGCTTCCCGACAGTGTTTCTCCGCCCCGTTAAGGGTGTCCCTCTTTCGATGTTTTCGATCCTTTAAGGGATTTTTGGCTTTGGCATGATTTTTAATAGATTCATGAAGACTTAGAGGGCATTCTTAGATCCATTTGGATCATGCCTTCCCACTGTGTTAGTGTCAATGTCTTCACACTGCCATCAGTGATCAAAATTACTCTTTTGCATTTCATACTAGGAGTCCCATTCTAATGAGTTGCATTCCATTAGGTCATGGACCAACTGATGGTAGGGTTCATTTCAGTTTTTCCTTCATGACATATATCTGTTGACCTCCTTTCATAATTCTCAGTCCATAATTCATGCTTATTTTCAGTTCATTTCATCAACTAGGTCTTAGGGTTTCAGTCTCATTAAGTATTAGGGTTTTACCATGGTCAAATTTTAGTGACCATTGATTAATAATGGTCAGCAGACACATGAGGATGACAATAATGATCAAAAAAAATTAATCTCTTCATTTGTAAGCCTAATAATTTTTTCACCTCAAAACTAGTTTTGAGGTGAAAATAGAACATTGGTATATTATTTTTAAATTTCGTGTAATTTTATTGATCCTATATGTACTAAATGGTTCCATGCTACTCCTGGTCACCTGGCGATATTACCAAAGTACATGCCACTGCAAAAAATTCAAAGACATTGAGCTTCAGTTCACCTATCCAAGCAAAAAGTCAAATATCAGAAAAACTGAGTATTTGAAAAAGGCAAATAGACATTACAAAGTGGGTTTTGAACATCAAAAATCAACAAGTGCAAAAACTATATAAAGATTATCCCTCTATTGGTCATTTCATTGTTTGAGTTGAAAATCAAGAGCTAAAAGGAGATTTTGAAGTGTCATTGAGCAAAGGTGTGAAAGTGTTGCGTTTTTTGACAAGTTCAGATCAGCGCTGTGCACAAGAGGCCAATGCTACACACCTGGCGGGTGCTACGCACATGGGTGACTTCCTCAATGCAAAATTGAATGGGCGTTGCGCACCTGGGGGGCCCTACGCACCTGGCAGCCAGGCCCCAAAACGCTCCAAAATCACTCAATTTGCCTCAAATCTCTCAAGTTACCTCTTTGCAAGTAAGTAAATCAACTTTATTATTGAAAAGGGTTTTGCATCAAGTTTTGGTGACTCTTTCACTCATAAATTTAGAACCATAGTGTTCACCAAACTGTCCCATAAAATTAACAAGTTCACTCTCTCATTTGTTTTCCTATCTCATCCATTTTCTCTTGTTCCTTAAACCCCATTCCCTCATATAAATTTCCCAAACATCATTCCCTCAAATATTCTCCCTAAATCCCACTATCACATACAAATTTCCCAAACCCTACTCACTCCCTAAATCTCATTCACACTCCCATACACTCTCACTTACTCATCCATAAAATCTCTTCATACTCATCTTTCATTCATCCACTCTATCTCTACATTCACCATAAGTGATCACAGCTATAAAAACAATGGAAAGAGAGTGAATATTAGTTTGAAGAAGACACCCTTAGTGACAGTTCTAGGGAGAGAAACATACAGCACAGGAAGCCTCATAAAGGAGGAAGGGTTATCAGAGAGGAGCCCACCAGTTTGAGAGAGTTGCAAGCCTACCCACTTGCCATTTCTTGTTTTAAAAACCAGCCATGTTTTGGTTTTTGTGAAATGGTAGAAAGGGTTAAATTTCATCATGAGTTAGCAAGGTTGTTTTCGACACATTTGGACAACAATTAATAAACCTTGTTGGAGTCACATTCACCTTATCACCAGGTGTTATCTCAGAGGCTACAAGTATTCCAGATGTGGGTGAAAAATGGAACAAAGGTCAAGATATTGACAGGGAGTACTATGAGCCTTACATCAAGGCTCGATACAAAGACAAACTCAAGAGAGTATTCCCCTTCAAGTTTTTGGAAGATAGGTTTGCTCCTTTAATGAAGGTCATTATCAAGTGCTTTACTTGTGAAGGCAGGTTCTCCCAATTGTATGCCTACCATATTATATTTCTGATGCATTTCACTAGAGTAAGGATGATGAATATCCCTTACTTCATGTTCAGAAACATTGAGAAGATGGCACTTATTGTAAAGAAGAAACCATATCCCCAGCAGTTAACTAGCATCTACCACTACTCTTTGATTGAAATCATTGTTCTACATCAGCTGAGCCTTCTTAATATGCCATGGGAGACTTTCATTTCTCATGAAATGTTCAAAGGCCCTCAAATCTTTTCATCAGTGCCTCATGAAGAAGGTGGACCTTTAGGACATGAAAAGGTCAAAGAAACTGAAATTGTTGGAGTGCCAACGTTTGTGACATATGAGAGGGGTACTAGGAAACTTTTTGCAGCTACTAGGCAAGTATTATCTCCACAAGGTGTGGAAGGGGTCTCGCCTTCATCTTCAGGCCACAGGAAAATGCTATCTCTACAAGGAGTGGAAGGGGCTTTGCCTTCTTCTTTAGCTAAATAGCTACAGGTTGAGCAGCAAAGCAAGGGCAAAGGTAAAGGTAAGAAAAAGATGCATGAGAAGGATCTTAGTGATGGGCAAGAGAGATATTTTGACCTTGTTGATCATGAGGAGACACAAGGAGTTGAGGTCATTGACTTGGAAACTCAAGATCCAAAAACTGCCAAAGACATGATCATAAAGGAACAAGAGGCTGAGATACAAGCCTTGTTAGACAACTTAGAGAGGGAAAAGTGGGTCATCAAATATCTAGAGCAAGAAAACAAACAATTGAGTGACAAGCAAGTCCTCATGGAGCTGCAAATGATTAAAGAAAACCGGCAAAGGGCCAAGAAGGCTAAGGTCAAGTTGACTTCAATTGAACAAGAGATCGAGAATGACCTGGAAACATGGCTAGAGAGGGTTAACATACACCTTGAGGGGCTGATTGAGAAGGCCAATAGAGACAAGAAGATGCTTTGCCACATGTCCTACCACTACATAACTCGCAACAAGATCAGCAACATAAGAATGAGGAAGCTTAAGGCTAGGTTGAGGAAGGCCTTAAGGAGAAAAAAGGAGAAAGATAAGTTGAAAGTCTTGGTTGAGGCCTCACTAGCCCATCAAAGAACTAATGGTGGTGCCTTGTGCCAAATCTAGGCAAGTTTTGATAAATTTTTGTATTTTTCAAATTTTGGACTTTTGAAAACAAGAAATTGCTCTAGGTGTGCAGCGCCACAAGTGTTGTGCTTTTACCTGGAGCACTTGTTGGAGGAATGGCTTATATATCTGGATTTAGCATGATGAGAGCATCAAACCCAAAAAATCTCAACAATTGTGGAGAAAGACTAGGTCACCAAAAGGTCAAACAACTACCAAAAAATGACCTCTCTACCTCTTTTTGGACACACAAAAGCAGTCTTGGGAGATTTCTCTTTAGAGGGGGAAAATGACCTCCAAATGACAAAATTCAAGATTTTCCAAAAACTAGACAGGAATACCTTCCCAATGAGCTATCTTGGGATCAATTTTGCTAAGTGTAGGGCCTCCAAAAGTGGTTGTGAAGCGACGTTATGCATCTGGCCAGTGGTGCTGCGCATAGAGCCAATTTGCCTAAAAATCTAGTTTTCGCCTTCTTTCACTACAAGTTGACTTTTTATCTCTTCATGGATGAATTTATGATTGTAATTAATGCCATGATATTTAAATGTAATTGTGAAATGACCTTAGAGGGTAGATTCATCATTTTGAGGTGGTTTGGGGGTTAATGAATCAGTTTCCATGCTTATAGAGGCAAGTTGTTCCACTTCCTATATTCTTGTTCCTTGTTTGGAAATGGTTGTAACAGTTCCTTATCTCTTGTATTCGACCCCTAATGGATAGCATAGGTGGTTTGATGTCTATATCAAGTGTTTTCTTAGTCATTTGTTGAGGTTGGACTCTCTTGGATGCTCTGAGCTACATTGTACACCTTTATCAATAGTTTGGCCAGGAAATAAACCAAGATTTGCAGCTATTTTTATGGGATACTTGTGGTAAGGTGTTTTTGCATAGTTTCTCCTTCTGTTATTAGTTTTTCTCATGTGTTATTTGTGCACAATCTAATTTATTTCTTCTAACTAAATGATATCAAGATAGATAGGTAGAATACATTGGTTACAATGCTATGCCTTGGGAAACCATTTAGTTATTTATGTTTTCTACTGTTTGAGAAGGTTACGTGATCTTTTCATGCCCTCCTTAGCTCCTCACCAGTCTTAATCCTACCATCTCACTCAATTTCAAGTGCCAAAACACCTACCTATCTCGCCCCATAGAACACCCTGCATTCCTGACTTGATTTCCCGAACCCAAAGCTGCCTGCTCCATTTGATCTAGCACCTAAACCAACAAAATCAATCAAAAAAACCTAGAGCTACTATACCTAGACTAAAATCCATATTTTATTTAGTCATCTAGACTGAGATTCATAAGGAGAGAGCCCTCTCCCGACCTAGTAGGGCTAGCTACCAGGTTAAGCTTGGTTTGTGGTTATCCTAGGATTGTCTACCTTCAGCATGAGGTCAATCTAGGCTCTAAGTTAGATCTTATTGTTGATGGTGGACAACGATTAGACACTGGAAGGCTAAAATCATTCACCTGGCGACTCCAGTGTCGAAGAGTCCCAAGGTTCAGAATTTTTATGACAACTCTACTCTTCAAGAATCAGTAGCCTGAAGAATTTCTTGGTGAATTCATTGTTATGAAAATGGATTCACTTGATCAAAAGTATGCTCCCATGAGCCGAGATCACATTCCAGGTTTCCCAAATACAATTCCTATGGTAGATTGGCAAAGGAATTTGCCTATGTTTAAAGATGATGATACGAATGATGTTTCTTTACATCTGGTTAGATTTCACATGCATATTCACAAGTTGAAGATTGATTTTCCTGAAGACTGCTTGATGAAGATATTCATGACCACTCTGGAAGGTGAAGCCTGATCTTGATATGAAAGTTTTCCGCCTGCTAGTATTTACTGTTTGAGGGATTTTCATACCATGTTCTTTGAAAGGTATAAAGAATCTTGTCTGTCCTTAATATTAATTCAGAACTATTGTAAACATGTTTATAGTTTTATTGAAAATCTTGAGAAAATTTATGAAGATGATGACTTCATGGACGATGAGATCATGGAAGCCCTATATGAAAATCCATTTTAGCAACATAAAGAGAGCTTAGAGGATACTTGTCAAGATGCTCAGGAAAATTTGCATCAGGTTCACAATCTTAGTACAATTGAAAATGATGGAAGGCAAGGTCTTATTTCAGATCTACCCATAGCAGAAGACGGTACACAAGAAAATCAAGGTCCAATTTCAGATTATGAGAAAGTCAAGTTGGCTATTCCAGATCTAGATTCAGATCGTGATGATGAAGAAAGCATTGAAGCCTTCTTTGACTTTTCCCTTCAACAACAGTATCAAAAACCTAGTCACTTCGTTACACAAGATCATAATCAGCATACAGTAACTTCTTCTTTGCTTGAAGATGAAGTAATTTTGCATCTTGATAGTCAACATGAATCACATGAAATGAATTAGCAGTTTGAGGAAAATTTATATACTCCTTTGCTTGAAATTAATGAAGATATTCAACAACCTTGTGAATATTTAGGAGGGAAAGAAGACAATAATTGTTTTAGCAAAAGAAAACAAAAAGTACTCTCTCCTCTATCTGAAGATGAGATAGATCAACTCTTGAAAGGTCATGTTAATGCAGGTTTGTAGTGTTCACATAGTCAAGAAGGTGTTAGTGAAGCTTCTTCCACTTTTGAAAATTATGACAGTCTTGGAATTAGATTTATAGATCAACGAACAGATATTGTTTTCCTTCATGAAGATGATAGGGCTGTCATGTTTGATAATCTTAAAGAATGTTTTCTGTTTAAGAAAGGCTTAGACTATGAAATTAAGGAGTATGAGCCTGAGAGAGACAGTATGCCAAAAATCGAGTCAGAATTTCTCATGGTCAAGGAATTTAACACCAACACTCAGATAGCAGAAGCTTATACTTCTCTATGCCTTCCTATCAATTAGCTACCAACTGTTCTTTCAGATCATAATGAAGGGAGTACTTGTATTTTTGTTGTTGGATCTCGAGACAAGATAGTGCTTCAAGATTTTCAAGCCCTTTGGCATTCTCTTGCAAGCATTGGAGAAGATGAATGTTGTCTAGTTTGTTAGCATAAGCCTTGGTTTCAGTTGCTATTGTGAGTTGCCTACATGTACATTGTTTTGCCTACTCAAGGAAAGTGAGAGCAGAATTTCAGTGAGTAGCCATCTGCTGGATTGGTTACATTGGACGGTTCACTTCACTTGATTGTACATATTTCATCAGTAGGTAGGTGGTTCTCATCATGATTTGAAGATCTCAAATCCCAATGGTTTGTTGCCATTAAAAAGCTTTGTAAGTACTTGTTTTAGTTAAGTAAGTCTTGAGTCAGTTTGAGTATTGAGTCAGTTTGAGTCTTGAGTCAGTTTGAGTCTTGAGTCAGTTTTCATAGAGTCAGTTTTAGTTTTTGAATTGTCTTGACCGTATTTCCCAAGGGATGAAGCACTAGTCTACTTGTTCCTAGATATCTATCATTCTTGGCACCTCCAAGGAGCTACCATCCCCATTGGAGCCAATGTTAGTGTCAGTGTCTTCACACTTCCATCAGTGATCAAAATTACTCGTTTGCATTTCATACTAGGAGTCCCATTCTGATGAGTTGCATTCCATTAGGTCATGGATCAATTGATGGTAGGGTTCATTTCAGTTTTTCCCTCATGACATATATCTGCTGACCTCCTTTCATATTTTTGAGTCCATAATTCATGCTTATTTTCAGTTCATTTCAGCAATTAGGTCTTAGATCTTAGGGTTTCAGTCTCATTAAGTATTAGGGTTTTACCATGGTCAAATTTCAGTGACTATTGATTAATAATAGTCAGCAGACACATGAGGATGACAATAATGATCAAAAAAGTTTTAATCTCTTAATTTGTAAGCCGAATAAATTTTTCACCTCAAAACTAATTTTGAGGTGAAAACAGAGCATTGGTATATTATTTGTAAATTTCATGTAATTTTATTGATCCTATATGTAATAAATGGTTCCATGCTACTCCTAGTCACCTGGTGATATTACCAAAGTACATGCCACTGCAAAAAAGTCAAAGACATTAAGCATTAGTTCACCTATCCAAGCAAAAAGTCAAATATCAGAAAAACAGAGTGTTTGAAAAAGGCAAATATACATTACAAAATGGGTTTTGAACATCAAAAATCAACAAGTGGAAAACCTATATAAAGATTATCTCTCTATTGATCATTTCATTGTTTGAGTTTAAAATCAAGAGCTAAAAGGCGATTTTGAAGTGTCATTGAGCAAAGGTGTGAAAGTGTTGCGTTTTTGGACAAGTTCAGACCAACGTTGCGCACCAGAGGCCGACGCTACGCACCTGGGTGACTTCGTTAGTGCAAAATTGAATGGGCGTTGCACACCTGGGAGGCGCTACGCACCTGGGTGAGGCATTGCGCACCTGGTAGCCAGGCCCCAAAATGCTCCAAAATCACTCAATTTGCCTCAAATCTCTCAAGTTACCTCTTTGCAAGTAAGTAAATCAACCTTTCTTGTTGAAAAGGGTTTTGCATCAAGTTTTGGTGACTCTTTCACTCATAAAGTTAGAACCCTAGTGTTCACCAAACTGTCCCATAAAATTAACAAGTTCACTCTCTCATTTGTTTTTCTATCTCATCCATTTGCTCTTGTTCCTTAAACCCCATTCCCTCATATAAATTTCCCAAACATCATTCCCTCATATATTCTCTCTAAATCCCACTATCACATACAAATTTCCCAAACCCTACACACTTTATCCTACATACATCCCTAAAACCCTACACTATCCCCAAACCCTACTGACTCCCTAAATCTCATTCACAGTCCAATTCACTCTCACTTACTCATCCATAAAATCTCTTCATACTCATCTTTCATTCATCCACTCTATCTCTACATTCACCATAAGTGATCACAGCTATAAAAACAATGGAAAGAGATAATGAATATGAGCTTGAAGAAGACACCCTTAGTGACAGTTCCAGTGAGAGAAACATACAACACCAGAAGCCTCATAAAGGAGGAAGGGTTATCAAAGAGGAGCCCACCAGTTTGAGAGAGTTGCAAGCCTACCCACTTTCCATTTCTTGTTTTAAACACCAGTCATGTTTTGGTTTTTGTGAAATGGTAGAAAGGGTTAAATTTCATCTTGAGTTAGCAAAGTTGTTTGTGACACATTTGGACAACAATGAAGTAAACCTTGCTGGAATCACATTCACCTTATCACCAGATATTATCTCATAGGCTACAGGTATTCCAGATGTGGGTGAAAAATGGAACAAAGGTCAAGATATTGACAGGGAATACTATGAGCCTTACATCAAGGCTAGATACAAAGACAAGCTCAAGATAGTATTCCCCTTCAAGTTTTTGGAAGATAGGTTTGCTCCTTTAATGAAGATCATTATCAAGTACTTCACTTGTGAAGGTAGATTATCCCAATTGTATGCCTACCACATTAGATTGTTGATGCATTTTACTAGAGTAAGGATGATGAATATCCCTTACTTCATGTTTAGAAACATTGAGAGGATGGCACTTATTGTAAAGAAGAAACTATATCCCCAGCAGTTAACTAGCATCTACCACTACTCTTTGATTAAAATCATTGTTCTACATCAACTGAACCTTCTTAACATGCCATGGGAAACTTTCATTTCTCATGAAATATTCAAAGGCCCTCAAATCTTTTCATGAGTGCCTCATGAAGAAGGTGGACCTTCAGGACATGAAAAGGTCAAAGAAACTGAAATTGTTGGAGTGTCAGTGTTTGTGACATATGAGAGGGGTACTAGGAAACTTTTTGCAGCGGCTAGGTGAGTATTATCTCCACAAGGTGTGGAAGGGGTCTCACCTTCATCTTCAGGCCACAGGCAAATGCTATCTCCACAAGGAGTGGAAGGGGCTTTGCCTTCTTCTTCAGGTAAACAGGTACAGGTTGAGTAGCAAAGCAAGGGCAAAGGTAAAGGCAAGAAAAAGATGCATGAGAAGGATCTTAGTGATGGGCAAGAGAGAGATTTTGACCTTTTTGATCATGAGGAGACACAAGGAGTTGATGTCATTGACTTGGAAACTCAAGATCCAAAGACTGCCAAAGACATGACCATAAAGGAACAAGAGGCTGAGATACAAGCCTTGTCAGACAACTTAGAGAGGGTTAAGTGGGTCATCAAATATCTAGAGCAAGAAAACAAACAATTGAGTGATAAGCAATTCCTCATGGCACTGCAAATGATCAAAGAAAACCGGTAAATGGCCAAGAAGGGTAAGGTCAAGTTGACTTCAATTGAACAAGAGATCAAGAATGACCGGGAAACATGGCTAGAGAGGGTCAACATACACCTTAGGGGCTTATTGAGAAGGCCAACAGAGACAAGAAGATGCTTCGCCACATGGCCTACCACTACATGACTCGCAACAAGATTTGCAACATAAGAATGAGGAAGCTTGAGGCTAGGTTGAGGAAGGCCTTAAGGAGAAAAAACGAGCAAGATAAGTTGAAAATCTTGGTTAAAGCCTCACTACCCATGAAAGCAACTAATGATGGTGCCTTGTGCCAAATCTGGGTAAGTTTTGATAAATTTTTGTATTTTTCAAATTTTGGAATTTTGAAAATAGGAAATTTCCCTAGGTGCACAGTGCCATCAGCGTTGCGCTTTTCCCTGGAGAAATTGTTGGAGGAATGGATTATATATCTAGATTCATCATGATGATATCATAAAACCCAGAAAAACTCAGCAATTTTGGAGCAAGACTAGGTCACCAAAAGGTCAAAAAACTACCAAAAAATGACCTCTCTGCCTCTTTTTGGACATAGAAGCAGTCTTGGTAGATTTCACTTTTGAGGGGGGCAAATGACCTCCAAATAAACAAATTCAAGATGTTCCAAAAACTAGATAGGAAGATATTTCCAATGAGCTATCTTGGGCTCAATTTGGCTAAGCGCAAGGCCTCCAAAAGTGGCTATGAAGTGGCACTATGCACATGGCCAGTGGCGTTGTGCATAGAGCCAATTTGCCTAAAAATCCAGTTTTCGACTTATTTCACTACAAGTTGTTCCATTGCCTATATTCCTGTTCCTTGTTTTGAAATGGTCATAACAGTTCCTTATCTCTTGGATTCAGCCCTTGATGGCTAGCCCAGGTGGTTTTATGTCTATATCAAGTGTTTTCTTAGTCATTTGTTGAGGTTGGACTCTCTTGGATGCTCTGAGCTACATTGTACACCTTTATCAATAGTTTGGCCAGGAAATAAACCAGGATTTGCAGCTATTTTTATGGGATACTTGTGGTAAAGTGTTTTTGCATAGTTTCTCCTTCTGTTATTAGTTTTTCTCACGTGTTATGTGTGCCACAATCTAATTTATTTCTTCTAACTAAATGATATCAATATAGATATGTAGAATACATTGGTTATAGTGCTCTGCCTTGGGAAACCATTTAGCTTTTGATGTTTTCTACTGTTTGAGAAGGATACATGATATTTGCATGCCCTCCTCAGCTTCTCACCAGTCTTAATCCTACCATCTCACTCAATTTCAAGTGCCAAAACACCTGCCTATCTCGCCCCATAGAACACCCTGCATTCCTGACTTGATTTCCCGGACCCAAAGCTACCTTCTCCATTTGATCCAGCAACTAAACTAACAAAATCAATTAAAAAACCATAGAGCTACTATACCTAGCCTAAAATCCAAATTTGGTTTAGTCATCTAGACTGAGATTCACAAGGAGAGAGCCCTCTCCCATCCTGGTAGGGCTAGCTACCAGGTTAAGCTTGGTTTGTGGTTATCCTAGGATTGCCTCCCTTTAGCCTGAGGTCAATATAGGCTCTAACACACTGAAAAAGGCTTTTGGACCACCAAAAGTTGGTTCTCAAGCGTTAATTAAATGAGGATATTGCTGCCTCACTTGTCCAATCTCTATCCATTTTGCACTGCTGGGTTTTGAACCTTTGATTCCAATCCTTAGGTACTCAACATCTCCTCTGCGCGTTGTCCTCACCTTTCTGTCCAGAACTGTATCTTCCTACAGCTCATTGAGGTATTCACGCAACAGATCATCAATGGAAGGCAATTGACTTTGCTCTTCAGGATCTTCAATTAATGAAGGTTCAAACAGTCTTAAATTTTTTGCATTTACTACTGAATAGATGTGCATGTATGCTGGTAGATCAAGGCGGAAAGTATTCTCACCAATTTTCTCAAGTACCTTAAAAGGCCCATACCTTATTGGCTTCAACTTCTTTCCTTCACCTTGAATTTTATCCTTGCTGATATTCAGCCATACTTGATCGCCAACTTGGAAGTTGTGCTCCACCCGGTGTTTATCATGCCTTGCCTTGTATTTGGCTTGGCTCTTTTCCAGTTGTTCATGCACTGCCTGGTGAATCTCTTGGATCTGTTCAATGAATCTGGTTGCTTTATCCACATCACTGTGTCCAACAACTACTATGTCTTTTCCAAAGACAAAATCCAAAGGATACCTTGGTATAAAACCAAAATAGGTCTCAAAAGGAGATCTCTGTGTAGAAGAATGTTTAGCACAGTTGCAAGCATGTTGCACATAACATAAACGTTCATCCCAAAGCTTGGGATGCTTGCTGCAATAACCCCTAAGCAACTGGATCACTATCCGGTTGACTACCTCTGTTTGGCTATTTATCTGTGGATGAAAGGTTTTGCTTTTCTTCAGTCTGGTGTCCATTAATTCCCATAGACTTGACCAAAACTTTCCAACAAATCGGGAGTCTTGATCAGATACTATGGAAGTGGGTAACCCAAAATGCACCCAGACATGTTGAAAGAACAATTTCGTTGTTTGTTCAGCTGTAATCTACTTATTACAAGGTATTAGAATACACATTTTGCTGAACCTGTCCACAATAACATATAAATAATCATGTCCTTTTCTAGATTTTGGCAATCCTCCAACAAAGTCCATGGAAACACTTTCCCAAGGATGGGAAGGGACTGGTAGTGGAGTGTACAAGCCTAGTTTTCTATTGTTGGGCTTGCTTTTAGCACACATGGTACACCCTCTTACATATCTAGAAATTGTTTCGTGCATTTTTGGCCAATAGCAGTATCTTTGTAGTTGTGCAATTATTTTGCTTACACCAAAATGACCTGATATCAGAGAAGTATGTGCTTCCCTAATTATATTAATTCTCTCTGTTTGTGGAATGCATAGATTTCCCAAATGATACAAGAGTTGGTCCTTAATATAGTAATCCACTTCTTCTACCTTTTTTCCGTTACTTAAAGCTGCATATACATCTTTAAAGTATATGTCTTGAGCATATCATTCAATGTACCTTTCATGCATTACTGAGTTATGCTTAAGTATAGTAGATGCATTTATGATTGGTGTGGACAACATATCTGCAACTTTATTATGTATGCCATTTTTATATCTGATGACTAAATGAAACTGTTGTAGGAAACCCATCCACCTATAGTGTCTTGATTGTTGCAACTTAGTTTGTGAGTGCAAGTACTGAAGTGGTTGATGATCAGTATGTATTACTGTTTCTTTTCCCATTAAGTAATGTTTCCACTTTTTCACACTCTGGACTAATGCATACAACTCTTTATCATATTTAGGATAGTTAACTACTGCAGAATTAAAAGTCTTAGAATGGTAGCATATGGGTTTACCATGTTGCATCAACACTGCTCCCATGGCATAATCATTGGCATCTGTTTCGATCTCAAATGGTTGTTGAAGATTTGGAAATGTTAGTACTAGTGTTGTATTAATTTTTTCTTTCAAGGTGTCGAAGGCTTTCTGTTGTTTGCCTCCCCACTGAAACACCTTGTTCAATCCTGTCAATCCATGTAAAGGAGTTGCAATTAAGGAAAAGTTAGCAATAAACTTTCTCCAATATTGTGTTGCCCCTATCAAGCTTCTAACTTCAGTAGTAGACATGGGTTTAGGCCAGTTTACAATGACTGCAACCTTAGAGGGATCTATCTTCAATTCACCACCCCCTACTATATGACCCAAATAATTCAAAGATGTTTTTCCAAATTCACATTTTGATTACTTAACATAGAGATTTTCCTTTTTCAAAACATCTAGAATCCGCTTTACATGCTGCAAATGTTCTTCCCATGTTTTACTAAATACAAGAATGTCATCCAAATATACAATTACAAAATCATCAATAAAAGTCCTGAGTACATCATTCATTACTCTCATGAAAGTGGCAGGAGTATTAGTCAAGCCAAAAGGCATAACTAGCCATTTATGCAGCCCTTGCTTTCTTTTGAAAGTAGTCTTCCATGCATCTTGCTATGCTACTCTGACCTGATGGTAACCACTACGTAGGTCCAACTTGGAAAAGTAAACAACTTCTTTCAACTGATCTAATAGATCATCTATGCGAGGAAGGGGATAAAGTTTCTTGATCATTATTTTATTCAGTGCTCGGTAGTCAATGCACATCCTCCACGAACCGTCCTTCTTTCTCACCAACACGATTGGAGATCCACATGGTGATGTGCTTGGTCTTATGAACCCTTTCTCGAGCAGCTCTTGTACCTGCTTCTTGATTTCTACATTCTCTAAAGCGAATAACTTGTACATTCTGATGTTAGGCAATGGAGCATCTTGCTGCAAATTAATAGCATGTACAATTTCCCTTTTTGGTGGCATACCTTTGGGTTCTTGAAATAAGACATCATATTCAGAAACAACCTTTTCTAAATTAGCTTGTTGTTTAGCATCACAGCCCTCAAATATATTGGTTTTTTTGGGTTTCTTTTCCTTTACAACCATTAGTAAAAATTGCTTGCATGAATTTACAATTCTTTTCATTTGCCCTGAGTTTATGAGAGTATAATTATTCTTGAGTTTATGAGCTCTTACAATATATTCGATTCCATCTTTAACGAGTTGATACTTATTTTTAGCTCTATAGAATATGGCTTTTTTATCATACAAGTAAGGACTTCCTAAAAAAATCCGACATATATCCAAGGGAACAATATCTAACTCAACCTCATCCACAAATGCTAGCCCAAAAGAAAACCTAAGTTCACATTGTCTAGTCACTTGTAGTTTTGCTTTATCACATACGCAACCTAATGGATATGGCTTCTTGTGAGGTGTGATTAGCAGTCCCAATTTCTTTACAATTGCTTCAGAAATTAAATTTACTTGTGAGCCACTATCAAACAAAGTAGCAATCTTTTGATGCTTGGAAATAACTCTAATATGAAAAAGCTCATGTCTTCTTCTCTCATTTTCTTCACTATCAATAGTTTGCAGAATTACTAGAAGATGCTTCATAATTTTTACCTTGTATACCTGTGGCTGTGATGGTTGTTTCATCACCTGAGTCTGACCCCAAATCTCTCTAAACAGCAGTAGCGGCCTTCCTCTTATTCCATCAAACTTCTTGGGTTTCAGCTCCAGATGCAAAGACCAGCAATGTTCATCATCATGTCCATCCTTATTGCAGTGAGTGCATGAAGGTTTGGCCTTTTGTATAGCATCGGCCTTCCTCTCTTTCCATTTATGCTTCCTCTTTTCCTTGTTCTTGCTTGCAGTGGGTTTAGATGGTCCCCCAATCTTTGGGTTCACATTCTTGCCTCTTGCTTGTAGATGGGTAGCTTGAATAGATACCTCATCTATGCTAATAGTGTTAAACATGAGAATGGTATTTCTCAAATAACTATGTAGACCACCTATGTACTTCAGTAAAGTTTCAGGTGAGTCTAAAGAAATTCCTAGAATCAAAGCTCTTTTTCTAAACTCTTGGGTGTAGCTTTGTACACTTTTCCCTTTTAATTGGCGAAGAGTTTGCCAACTCATCATAGCTTGCTGCATATACACTAGTGGATAGAATTGTTTTTTAATTGCTAAAACAAATTCACTCCAGACAGAAAGAATTTTACCATGATTCTTCAAGTCAGCTTGTGTTCTGCCTTCCCACCATACCAAGGCATAGGCTGGCCAGCTGAATCTTACTTCTGTTTGAATCAATGTTCTGCACCCTGCAATACACATCAATCTGTCTAACCCAGTTATCCAACTTCTCTGCATTTAACTCTCCATCATATATTGGAAAATCAAATTTAACATCTAATTTAATCAAAGATGTTTCCTTTTTTTCTTTTTTTTCAGGACTATCAAGAGGTGTGAAGCTTTTCTTCTTTCCCTTTGCCTTTAGAATGGTCATTTAAGAGGGATTCTTCTGCTCCTTTGTCATGCTAGGAAGTTGAAGAATCTTCACTTCCACCCTTCTTAAATTATCTATACATTTCCTCTACCATGGCTCTCATAGTCATGAAACTGTCCATGAACTGAGAGTCTGATTCCAAGGGAATTTCTTCTAATATTTTCCTCCTAGTATAGACTCTACCAATTTCTGGGTTAGATTCAACCAAATCTCCTTTTCCTAATTCAAGCTTTGATCTAGTCGTCATTCAAAAACAGTCCAACACAAGCTCGTCTAACCTTAGCAACCTAAAGCTCTGATACCACTTGATTTGAAAATGAGATCTAAGATAATTAATAAGGTATTACAGACTTATGTGCATGGATTAGTCTATGTCATTATATGCAATGGATCGATAAGATTGTGAAATGCACAGACAATGAAGCAGTAAACAAACATAATAGATAACACATGACACAGCAAATTTAATAAGGAGTTCACCCAATACTCCTGGGCTACATCTCCTGGTTTGGCCTTTAGTGGTGGCCTCTCTATTATGTCTTCAAGCAAAGTTTTGTTTACAACAGTGAACTCAATTCGAGCCTCACACACAAACAGATTATAATAACAAGAGCTTCACTTGAATCCCTCAAGCTTCGTCTGAGTACACAGACCCCCACACAGCTCTCAATCTACTCTAAACTCTGTCTCGCATTTGCTTTTGAACATTGTATGCCTATTTGCAATCTATATGTGGCTTTTAAAGCCATTCTGGGTTGTCTGTTCATTTCATATCCTTGTCTTTCAATCTCCCGGGCCTCTGTCCGTTCGAATCCCTCTTCCAACGTTTCCCAAGTATGGCATAACACCTAAAGGGGAGGTGGCCACCGATTCTGTAACGGAAGAATGCCTGGGTCCCTTGAACTCCATCGGATTCCCAAATGCTGTCGTTTTTCATCAACACAAAGAAATAGTCATAAACAGGAAAAATCCGCCAAAACATGATATGACGGACTTCAAAGTTCTTTAAATATGGTTTAATCCCCTTTCGGGTCCGCCCACCCCTCTGCCTCTGTGTATTTCATTTAATATGAAAATACACTAAAACATTGTAAATCCCCACATTTCAGACTTGAAATTTTGCCTAATATTATTAATGAACCCTCTCGGGTCCAAAACATCGCATTGGCACTATTCCCTTTGGTTTTTCGTTTGTTCGCGAAAATGTGATTTACAAAGGAAAACATAGTTTTCCAGACTTCAATATATATGCAATTCCTCCTATCAGATTATCGGGGTTGTAATATCGCTGCCCTTATGGGTATCGACCTCGCTCCACTACATAGTTCCGAATCGATGATATCATAATCTCTCATTGCAATAACCCTCGAGCCATTTAAACGCTCTTCGAACTCACAGCATCCACCGATTTATATGGCCATGGATCTGCACGCTTGATCGATGGCCAGATTCACTTCGCATTCGCTTCATTCAATTATATATATATATATATATATATATCTATATATATATATATATATAATTTATATATATATATCTATTATATATAATATATATATATTATATAATACTATATATATATATATATTATATATATATAATATATATATATATAATTATTATATATATATATAGAACGCCAATCCCCGTCGATAGTCTCCGTTGATAGCGATCCGCCAATCGCAGTCGCAAGATTCATGTAGATCCCACCAATCTCTACCGATTGTCACTGTTGATTGCGATTACCGATCTGATCTGGACCGTTGATCGGCCAGATCGGACGGTTGCTATGCATCACTTATTATTCCTATCTTTTTATTGATTTCACGGGTTTTGGGCCTCCCGATAGTGTTTCTCCGCCCCGCTAAGGGTGTCCCTCTTTCGCTATTTTCGATCCTTTAAGGGATTTTTGGCTTTGGCATGATTTTTAATAGATTCATGAAGACTTAGAGGGCATTCTTAGATCCATTTGGAAAATCACCCCAGCAAAATAAATGTCTGGTCAAAATGTTGGGATATTATTATGATATAATTTACAAGAAAGGGTGTGACAATGTAGTAGTGGATGCTTTATCACGCCAATTTGAGGATCAAAGCACCCTTCTATCAATCTCTCTTCCCATACCATATTGGATTGAAGAAGCCCGCAAGGAATGGTTTTCACATCCCTCTCTCTCCTAACTCATTAATAACTCAAGAGTAGATTATAATTCCTCAGTTGACTACTCTTGGAAGGATGAGATTCTTCACTACAAGGATAGAGTAGTTATATCGCCGACATCCGCCCTCAAAACGCGCATTTTGGCATAGTTGCACTCATTTCCCATTGTAGGCCATGCAAGCTTTCAGAAGACTTATGCTCACACTCATCGTTCTTTCTTTTGGACAGGCATGAAAATTGACATTCTTACTTTTCTAGTTGAATGTGATGTGTGTCAACACCACAAAGGAGAAACAATCAAGTACCAAGCACCTTACAACCATTGCCCATCTCTGCCTCAATCTGGATGGATGTTTCTATGGATTTCATTACTAGTCTTCCAAAGTCAGGCAATAAGTCAATCATCATGGTGGTTGTGGATAGAATTTCTAAATATGCTCATTTTTTCACTCTACCCCACCCATTTACCCCCACCTTGGTGACTCAAGCTTTAATGGACCAGATCTTCAAATTGCATGGCATGCCCACTTCCATTGTGTATGATCGTGACCTGACTTTCACTAGTAACTTTTGGCAAGAACTTTTCAAGCTACAAGGCACCCAACTCCAACTAAGTATTTCCTATCATCCCCAAACTGATGGTCAAATGGAAGCAGTCAACAAATGTTTGGAGACATACCTAAGGTGCTTCACTTCAAAAAGCAACATCAATGGGTACAGTGGCTACCTCTTGCTGAATGGTGGTATAATACTAACTATCATGCAACCACCAAGATGACTCTATATGAAGCAATGTATGGTCAACTCCCACCTTCACCTACTTCTTATCTCCCTGGATGCTCTGAGGTGTAAGAAGTGGATCAAATCCTACAGAACCATGAAACCATGCTAGCATGTCTCAAAGATAATCTCCATCAAGCTCAGAATCACATGAACAATAGGAAAACCAACATCGTTCAGAGCGCACATTTCAAGAAGGGAATCAGGTATTCCTGAGATTGCAACCATATAAGAAAACATCAATCAAAGACAAGGGTTGTCAAAAATTAGCTCCAAAATTATACAAACCTTATCAAATACTTCAGCACATTGGAGTAGTAGCCTATAAGCTAGCCTTGCCACCAACTTCAAAAATCCATCCTGTCTTCCATGTATCATGCCTCAAGAAAGTGGTGGGGAACAATTGCAGAATTCAAACTAGTCTACCTGAATTGGATGAAGAATGTTCACTCTGGCTCCAACCTGAATAGGTCCTCAATACGAAAAAATGACATCTGCGTGGCCGCACGATCAAGGAAGTCCTCATCAACTGGAAAGACACCTCTCCAGAAGATGCGACCTGGGAACTAGCCACTATTCTTCAGTAGTTTCCGCAGCTTTAGCCTTGAGGACAAGGTTGCTTTTTATGGGGGAGGGCATGTTAGGGTCCAACCCTCACCCCTTTATTTATGTAATACGGTCAAGTCATAGTTATAGTTAGTTAAAGAGTCAATAAAGCTCGTAATAATTTTTGTAAGTGGTTGACCCGCATTTAAGAAAGGGACCACAGTTAGTTGCAAACGGGCCATGGTATTAGATAGATGGTATTGAGAGAACCATGGTACTAACCCATGGTATTGTATGTATGAATTCTATATAAAGGATAGAGACTCCCTATTGAGGAATGTCGTGTCTTATTCTGTAATTGAGCTCCACTCTGCTGGAGGTTGCCTCCTCAAAGAGGCAAGTGAACATTGCTTTCATCTCTGAATAATAAAATATTTGTTGTTTTTCTCATTTTGTTCTATGTTCTGGTTTGTATTCCTTCGCATATTTGGTATTCTGGAATTTTCTTGCAAGTTAAAGCATAACAAGTGGTATCAGAGCACTTTCCAGGGCCAGTGGTATCTCCATTTTTGGCAAAAAACAATTTAGGCTAAAGATGTGTTCCAGCAACTTTAAACCACAGGATATGTCGTTAAGCGCATAAACCTGTGGATTTGGGGAGGCATGCACGCAGGGAATACAAGAGGTGGTCACGCTTGTTGGACTCCCTTGTAGCCCCTGTGGGTACCCCTTCGAGTAGTAGCGCATTAGACAGAACCACGCACGGACTGCCTTCCACGTAGCCTTTGGTTATATTGGAAGCCCCCCAGGCTCACCTAAAACCTCGCCTTAGATAAAGCATGGGTCATCTTGCTACTACAGTACACCGAGAACAATACTTAGGGAGATTACTCACGCATACGATAGGGTAGTCAGGTAGTACGGCTAAGGGAACGGTTGATCCTCCTTAGTTAGTGCCCTAAAAGATTGGGCTGAGTACTATTGTTCGACCCTTATGTATATTGCGATCTGTAGCACCTGACACTCCTTTCAGACCATAGTTCGCTCGACTCTCAGAAGATCGCCATTATCTTATTTGCCAGATCAGATCTAGAAGTTGGGGTTATGTCATCGCAACAACAATCAGATCCACCAGTTGAGGTTCTACCACCACATTACCATTCAGATCTAGCAGTTGGGGTTCTGTCACCGCTGCAGTCCAACTCACATTTAGCAGTTGGGGGTTTCGCAGGAAGATCTGAACCTGGGGCGATTCTCGCATGACATTGGGCAGGATCAAGTTTTCTAGAAATTGACCACTACAATATTAATAAGCGAGGAGTAAAACTCCATTCAAAGTCAAAAAAAAAAAGTCTGAGGCCTTCCTGGGACACATATAAGAGACTTATCCCATAAGAATCAGGACAACGAGATGATCGCAATGGTACCATTTACTTGTCAGCTTCAATTTTCGGGCGGTCCCAAATTTTTTCAAAGTGATGACAAGTGAGCAAGATCTATGTATGGTAGGAACCAGAGCTCAAGCCATGGTCAACGAGAAGATTGAGAGCCTTGAAAAATAGTTGACTTCTTTCAAGAACATAGCGGACCAGATGCAGAAATTCATGGACACTTTCCAAGTGAGCACATCAGGGTGGCATCCTGAGGCACATGGTTTTAATGAAGACCTTGAAGGAGAATCTCGCCATCATATTCACCTCCATGGAAATCACCAACATTCCCACCCTCAACCACCCAAGCTGGACATGTATAAATTTGATGGCTCTAATCCGACAGTATGGGTAGCACAAATAGAACAATATTTCCTTTTGAATGATATCCGAGATGATCCAACTAAAATACATGTGGGAGCCCTTTACCTGGACCAAGAGAGATAGAAATTGTGGCATTGGCATCAGAAATGCTATCCTAGGAAAATAACTTGGCAGGTGTTCTCAAAAACTCTTTGTGACCGCTTTGATAGAGACTCTAATTGCTTGGGTCATCTTACTAAGCTCCGACAGACAGGCACAGTAAAAGAATACATTGCAGCCTTTGAGACATTGGCCATCTGCACAGAATGTCTGGGAGATGGATTCTACTTGGAATGTTTTATAATTGGTCTCAAAGAAGCCATCCAAGCACATGTCTGGATGCACCACCCACCTACATGAATAGACGCTTGCAACAAGGCTATCAAAGTGGAACATGATTTAGTTTCCCAATCTCCTCATCCAAATTTCATAGCCAAGGGACGCCCCACCAGGCTTAGGGTCCTACCCAAACACTTAAGGTTCAAAATGTGTCTCCAATAGAAATGTCTGAAAGAAGAAAACAAGGATTTTTCTACTACTGCGATGACAAATACTCCCCCGGGCATAAATGCAAGGGACCCAAATTCTTTCAAATTGATGTTACTAATCACAGTTCATCTGAGGAAGCCCCACCCCTTGAGGGACCAAAGGATGAAGTTGAGGAAACCCAGTAGGACATGAACTCCCAGCTACGCCAGAGGAACCAGTTATCTCGCTACATGCTTTGGCGAGCATTTCTGCACCCCAAACTCTCAAAATCAGAGGCTTTATTAAACATCTCCCTATAGTATTATTGATTGATAGTGGCAACACTCATAACTGTATCCATCAGTGAGTTGTCGAAGCTATCCATTGTTTTGTCAAGGCAGTCTCTAATTTCTAGATCAAGATTGTTGATGGGGGGACAATGAAATGTGAAGGCCGTTGCAAAAATATCAAACTTCAAATGGGAGACTACCACCTCAAGACCCACATGTTTGCAATTAACATGGGTGGTTGTGACATTGTCTTAGGGGCTGAATGGCTTTGCACACTAGGCCCAATCACCATGGATTTCCAAGAGTTATATATGAGCTTTAAGCAGAATGGCCACATGCATACCCTCCGTGGACTCCAGGCAAGTGCTCCTTCTATTATCAGCTCGCATCGCATGGAAAAGTTGTTGAAAAAGGGCCATCATGGAGTTATCACCTAGTTTACTGCCATCCAGGCCATCAAGCCCACTACTCTTCATATTCATCCTGACATGCAATAGGTCTTGAATATTGGCACCAGTAGGTATTTAACAAACCTAAAGATCTTCCACCCTCTAGAGGGGAACATGATCATAGCATCACTTTGGTCCCAGGGGCACATCCGTCGAATGTGCACCCATATCAATATCCTTTCGCCCAAAAAAATGAAATTGAAAAGATCATCAAGGAACTCCTTGAAGCTAGTGTCATTCATCCTAGCATCAGTCCTTATTCATCACTAGTGGTCATGGTGCTCAAGAAAGATGGGGAATGGCACATGTGTCCAAACTTTAGGGCCCTCAACAAGCTCACGATCAAAGACAAATTCCCTATCCTAGTTGTTGATGATCTGCTAGATGAACTACATGGTGCTCAATTCTTTACTAAGCTAGATCTTCACTCGGGCTATCACCAAATACGCATGCAATAAGTAGACATTCCCAAGTCTGCTTTTTGAAGTCATGAAGGTCATTATGAATTCTTGGTCATTCCATTTGGTCTCTGTAATGCCCCATCCACTTTTCAAATCCTCATGAATCGCCTATTGAAACCATATCTCCAAAAATGTGTCCTCATTTTCTTTGATGACATTCTCATCTACAGCCTCACCTGGGAAAAACATCTTCAGCATGTAGACCTGCTCTTGCAACTACTCCGGAATCATAAATTATTTGTCAAATTGTCCAAGTGCTCATTTGGCATGGAAGAAGTTGAGTATTTGGGCCACATTGTGGGTCGTGAAGGTGTCTGGGTGGATCCCAAAAAGATACAAGTAATGCAAGATTGACCCCAACCAAAACCTTCAAGAGTTTGAGGGGATTCTTGGGTCTCACCGGCTACTATCACAAATTTGTCTCCATGTATGGTTGCATTGCTAGACCCCTCACTAACATTCTTAAGAAAAATTCATTCCTCTGGACTGATGCAACACAACAAGCATTTATGGCTCTCAAACAGGGCATGTGTTCCACTCCCATATTGGCACTACCTGACTTCACCAAATCTTTTGTGATTGAATGTGATGCTTCAGGTACTGGTATTGGTGTTGTCTTAATGCAGGAAGGTCGACCCTTGGGTTTCACTAGCCAACAACTGAGTGGGAAACATCTGGGACAATCTACCTATGAGAAGGAGACAATGGCCATCTTACATGCAGTACACACTTGGCGACCATACTTATTGGGGCGACATTTCCAAATCCGCATAGGCCATCAAAGCCTCGAATATTTTATGGAGCAATGTCTATCCTCGCCTCAGCAAAATAAATGGTTGGCCAAAATGCTGGGATATGATTATGAGATAATTTACAAGAAAGGGCGTGACAATGTAGTAGCAGATGCTTTATCACGCCAATTTGAGGATGAAAGCACGCTGCTATCAATCTCTCTTCCCATACCAGATTGGATTGAAGAAGCCCGCTAGGAATGGTTTTCACATCCCTTTCTCTTCCAACTCATTAATAACTTGAGAGCAGATCCTAATTCCTCAGTTGGCTACTCTTGGAAGGATAAGATTATTCGCTACAAGGATAGAGTAGTTATATCACCGACATCCTCCCTCAAAGCGCGCATTTTCGTAGAGTTTCACTCATCTCCCACTGAATGCCATGTAGGCTTTCAAAATACTTATGCTCACACTCATCATTCTTTCTTTTGGATGGGCATGAAAACTGACATTCTTACTTTTGTAGCTGAATGTGATGTGTGTCAATGCCACAAAGGAGAAACACTCAAGTCACCAGGCACCTTACAACCATTGCCAATCCCTACCTCAAACTGGACAGATGTTTCTATGGATTTGATTATTGGTCTTCCGAAGTCAGGCAACAAATCAGTCATCATGGTGGTTATGGACAGACTTTCTAAATATGCTCATTTTTTCACTCTACCCCACCCATTTACCTCCACTTTGGTGTCTCAAGCTTTAATGGACCAAATCTTCAAATTGCATGGCATGCCCACTTCCATTGTGTCTGATCGTGACCCAACTTTCACCATTAACTTTTGGCAAGAACTTTTCAAGCTATAAGGCACCCAACTCCAACTAAGTACTTCCTATCATCCCCAAACTGATGGTCAAATGAAAGCAGTCAACAAATTTTTGGAGACATACCTAAGGTGCTTCACTTCAAAAAAGCAACATCAATGGGTACAGTGGCTACCTCTAGCTGAATGGTGGTATAATACTAATTATCATGCAGCCATCAAGATGACTCCATATGAAATAGTGTATGGTCAACTCCCACCTTCACCTACTTCTTATCTCCCTGGATGCTCTAAGGTGCAAGCAGTGGATCAAATCCTACAGAACCGTGCAACCATGCTAGCTCGTCTCAAAGATAATCTCCATCAAGCTCAGAATCGCATGAAGCAACAAGAAAATGAACATTGTTCATAGCGCACATTTCAAGAAGGGGTCAAGTATTCCTGAGGCTGCAATGATATAAGTAAACATCACTCAAAGACAAGGGTTGTCAAAAATTAGCTTGAAAATTCTACGGACCTTATCAAATACTTAAGTGCATTGAAGCAATAGCCTACAAGCTAGCCTTGCCACCAACTTCAAAAATCCATCTAGTCTTCCATGTATCATGCCTCAATAAAGTGGTGGGGAACATCTATGCAGCCGCACGATCAAGGAAGTCCTCGTCAAGTGGAAAGACACCTCTCCAGAAGATGCGACCTGGGAACCAGCCACTATTCTTCAGCAGTTTCCGCAACTTTAGCCTTGAGTACAAGGTTTCTTTTTATGGGGGAGGGCATGTTAGGGTCCAACCCTCACCCATTTATTTATGTAATAGGGTCAAGTCATAGTTATAGTTAGTTAAAGAGTCAATAAACCCTATATTAATAATTATAAGTGGTTGACCCGCATTTAATAAAGGGACCACAGTTAGCTGCAAACGGGCCATGATATTAGATAGATGGTATTGAGAGAACCATGGTACTCACCCATGGTATTGTATGTATGAATCCTATATAAAGGATAGAGACTCCCCATTGAGGAATTTTGTGTCTTATTCTGTAATTGAGCTCTAATATAATGGAGGTTGCCCCCTCAAAGAGGTAAGTGAACATTTCTTTCATCTCTGAATAATAAAATATTTGTTGTTTTTCTCATTTTGTTCTGTGTTCTGGGTTGTATTCCTTCACATATTTGGTATTCTGGAATTTTCTCGCAGGTCAAGAGCATAACACAAAGCTTGGGAGAATCATTTATCCACTTTTTCTTGGTTATTCATTAAAGCATGATGTTTCACAACATCTTCAATAAAGCCTCAAAAGTGAATGAAATACCAATATGCTCTTTTTCATAGTTGCATGTAAAAATCACTAGTAGCTAGCAAGATAAGTGGAAGGGCCCCTTGGTAAAACTAATAACACTATGTTTTAGTTGGTTGGAGCTTAGAGTTGAATATTCATTAAAAACCTAGATCGAATTTAGGGTATTATCTATTTATTCCTTGTCTTCTAGAATAGTAAGAAAATAATCATCCACAAAATGTCTGATAACCATTTTTTTGTAATTTGACCCAAGGATGGAAATACCCTTATCAACCCTATTAAGGTACTATGGTGCATAAGGTAGCCTAGATCTTACCATCACACAAAGTATCAAAACCATAGAGAATTATTGGATTACTGATCAAAGGAACACAAGTTTGTTAGACTTTGTTTGTTGGATAGACAAGCATGATGGGGAATCCACAAAATGGGTATAAATTTCATGCACAAGGAATCAACCAACTAAGACTTTGTAGCATAGCCAAAATGAATGACCAAATCACTTGGTCATAATATTTTTCAAAATATAGCTTGGTGACCAATATTATTCACCCACAACAATGAGCCTATTCCATACCTTCCCAAACTACAATGACCTTTCCCATAATGAATTAGCCTCTAATGAAACCAATATGCATAGGTTGAATAATATGAGGGAGGATATATTGAATTTTGAAGGCATTTCTATTATCTGGTTATCAATTCTTGTGTTCGGGATGATGATAAGGTGTCCTTATAAATGACTTACTAATCTCAGTTTTAGGACATTTCTAATTCATTTTAATTCACACATTCAAGCCTTAGTCATACACTTATGTGATTTTATCCATAGATAATATTTTGTTATAGCAACACTTTAAATTTTTAATTTCAATTGGTTTAGTAATTATAGTTTTCTCTTTGACTTCTAAAAGAATCCTTCATTCAACCAAGTTGGTAGATGTCTTATTGTTGAGTTTTGGAGTTAATTTTTCCTTACACTCTCATCTTTTAACTTCATTAAACAAGGTTTGACTAGACCTTCTAAATGAATGATTTCATTATCATTATCTAAAAAAAATTGTCAAAAATTTACTTGAGATCTCACTTCTTTTGTTAGAACTATTAATTGTTTTTATTTATATTTTTCTTTATGTGTTTTAATCTATGAAATTCCCTAATGAGCCAACAAATTTCAATTGATAAATCACATGTTTCATGAGTTCGCTTATAAAATTTCACTCTAAATTCCACTCATTGTTTTTTTAAGTTTTTAAATGATTCATTGAAGTACCATTTCGGTATTGGTTGATATAAAAATACAGTTAATTGTAGCAAACAAATTCTTAATAATAATAATAATAAATATATATAATAATAATAAAAATGTAACACACACACACACACACACACTTAACATAGAGATTTTACCCTGGAAACCCAAACGAGAAAAACCCAAATATTTTTCAATATATTATGTCTTTACAATGTTACCATATAATATGTATATCACATGGCATCCATAAACCACCAATCCATCAACCTTGGATTAGAATACAATCACAATTTCCAACCAAAATTACAAAACCATGGGTTAAACCACCATCCGACACAAAATTGCTAAAAGTGAAAACGTGTGATGAAAAAATTCAAAAACATATGTAAAAACCACCCAAAAAAACTTTTTTCAAGGAGTGTGCCCCGAACACCCACTACACCCAAAACATATGAATTCCATGTCGGCATATCCATGCAAATAATCTAAAAAATACACAACATTCTCCAACTTATTGTTTTCTTTCCATAATGGATCATAGGAGTACATGACCAAGAATGCCCATTGTTTCTCTACATCAAGAGAACCTCTCAAAGCTCACAGATTTTTAAGCCCTATATAATCCCCATATTAACCCAATGCAATAACCCTTATTAAGCCCTAAGATATTGAGTGATTACATTTTCTATTGTTATAATTGTTATTATAGGCTAGAACCCCTCATGTGTTCCCATTTTAATTATAATTGTATCATTTTGTTTCCTATATATTATATATATATATATATATATATTTATATATATATATATATATATATATATATATATATATAATATATATATATATATATATACTAAGGATACCTATTTGTAAAATGAGGTTTCCCCCTCGAAGTGGACCGTAATTATCGGTTTCTTATAATTTTTAAGGCACAAGGATCATAACATTTGGTATCATAGCTCTTGATCCTAGGGTTTTTTTTTGCTTTAAACAAGTCTTCGTGGAAATTCCATATATTGTTTTTTCGGTGCACTTTCAGATGGTGAAACCTAGAGAATATTGAGAAGAGACCCCAAGGAATATTTGGTTCAAGTTTCATATCTTTGTTCACTATATTTTCAAGCATATGGTCCAAGGAAGTTAGGGTTTTTGAAGGTCCCTAAATTTTGTCCAAACAGGTCAATTTGGCATTTTCACTGTAACTTTTTTTGGTGATGATTTAGATTGTGAAACTTGGATCACATTGATATGACATCTTGGTGAACATTTGGTCCAAGTTTCAAATCTTGGTTTGATATATTCTCTAAGGAAGTTAAGGTTTTTTTATGCTCCAGAATTCAGTCTCAAATAGGTAAGTTTGTCATTTGTGCTATAACTTTTTTCTATAAGGATTCATAAAGTAAAACTTGGAACATATTAAGGAGATGTATTTGGGGATATTTGGTTCCATTTTTAGAATTTTTTTCGCTCTACTTTTTTATTTATACCTTATGGAAGTTATGATTTTTGAACATTCAAGAAATAAATTTTAAACAACGCAGCTTGGTATTTTTTCTATATATACTTATCTAGAAATTTTCAGACTATGAAATATTCATGGATTTTATGAGACATATAGAAGTACCTTAGTTATAGGTTCTAAAATTATATTTCTAGAATTGGACATATGGAACTCTATATTAGTTTTCTCATGTGAACAGGAAAAAAAAAATCAACAAGTTTTGGGAATGTTACTATAACTTTCACTTGGCACAAAAGATTCACACCTATGGAATTGTAGAAACTACATATTAGAGTATTGTAGAACAAATTTTCAGATATAGAAGGCCTCAATTCTCATAGATATATCAGTAAATCTTCAACCATTATGATATTCCCTAAATTAAGGTACATACTTACTAATGACCTAACTATTCATTAGAAGATCCCTTTTTTGTGTTGTAATAAAGAGGAGGACTATTATTATTTTCCAACATGCCTTCAAAGAAAGATACTACACCAATTAAATCTACAGAAGTTGCATCCTTGACTCCTGAATAAAGTAAATCCTTAGAATTTATGTTATCTCAATTAGAGAAGGAAGTTAATGAAATGGATGGTGGTATGTTGAAAAAGGTGGATTTCTCAAGTTCTCAAGAAAAGCTTAAAAAAGAAATGGAAAAGAAGATGAATGAAAATAAGGAAGAAATACAAAATTCCATTATTTCCATGGGAAATCTTCTCTTAGAGAGGCTTCCTAAAAGGGATATGGAGATCCAAGGAAATCGGGAAGATAAGGAGAATCATGTGGTTGAGAATCAATGTCATATGGGGAGTACACTATCACAATTAGAGAGCAGAAATTTTGAATCACAAAACCATAATCATGAATTCTCAATCTAAGATCCACATCATGAGGACTTTAAGTCAGCACCAAGGAACTATTATATTCTGAAGAATCATATGAGGAAATTTTATTGTAATGATCTTGTAACATGGATATTTTAGATGGAGCAAAACTTTGACCTATAGCAAATGACATCCTTACAAAAGGTAAATATTGCATCCATGTTTTTAAAACAAGACCAACATGTATGGTATCTATGGCTTTGTGAAAGAAAAAAGGCTTATGTTTTATTTTTGTCAATAAGATAAGATATATTATTGTAAAAAGGAAGTAATTACAAAGGTTGGATTGTAAGAGACAGAGTCTCCATCACAAGAGCCAACTGCACTGTCTGTTCTAATTGTTAACTTGACTAAGATACATTGAGACTTTACAAAATTTAGATTATGTTTAGTTTGAAAATAACAGAGATCATTACACCGAAAACCAACAGAAACTTGATTTGAAAGAGACTCCAAAAAGAGACTAGAGGACTAATTCACGCTTCGAAAGACAACGTCAAGGGCCTTTATTCTCTGCGCCAGTTTCTAAGCCACATTCTCTTTCACAACCTTGCATCCTCGAGGGATGTTGAACAAAAATGTACTTGTAACAGTCATTTCAGATTTGCAGTAACCAGGTCGTCGTCTAGACTAATCACGCTTTCCTGAATGCTCCCCTCCTACGGCACAGAGGAGGACGGGTGGTTGGAGGAGGCACCTATCATTTCTTTCTTGATACTTGGATAACAGTTGACAAGTGAATGGACCTTGGCTACAGAATTCTCTTTTAAAACTATGTATTGCGGAGATTCTCAGGTTATGAAGCGATAGTGGTGCACCGCTTCGACGAAAACCACAAAATTTTTAGTGACGTTGTCGATTTTATTTTCAACCACCTTGGAGCATTCACCATGCTCCTGCAGAGCCAAGCCCGGTATGGTCTTCATCTGCCACCAGATATCAATTGAATTAGCATAGATGTTTTCTCTAGCTCTAGTTAGGGTGGGGTCAGGTATCCAAGAATAGTCAGCTTCCACTTCCTTTAAGAGAACGCCTCTGCGAAGAGCTTTGGCTTGAGCCTCAAGGCTGGCAATTCTCTCTTGGGTTTCAGGGTTCACCGACACGGCGTAATTCAGAGTTGCTCGTCTCATGGAGGACTCAGCATGGGTGATGGGAGGATAACCTAAATAATTCCAATGAGAAGTCGCTCTAACACACTCGCGCCCCTCACTGGGAGTCGGGCTAGAGTTGTGCTTAGGGGGCATGGGAGAGGGGGGGTGGAAGACGGTAAGAGCAGAGAACAAAAATAGAGGGAATGAGGGGAAGAAGAGTGCAAGGGGTGATATTCACAAAGGCGGGTGGACATCGAGGAGCGAGGAGTTGAGGAAAGGGGAGTGATGATGGTGCGTGGGAGGTACGGGAGATAGGTGGAGGAGACGGTACCTCACTGAGCAGATTGGAAAGAAGGGCGGTGTCCCCACAGGTGAGAGGGGTCATGGGTAGGTTGACAAGGATGACTATCAAACAGAGGATGACCCTGGCCAAATAAACATCAAAACCGCAATCCTCCCAATTCCTTGAGCCATCATTGAGGTGACTAGGGATTCTCGAACAGTTATTGTTCATTTTTCTGGTTGTCCTCATCATTGATGGCTTCACATTGCTAACATAGATATCCTTCTTCCAGATCATGCCATGACCTGGATCTCAGTTGTAGGCTCCCTACTGTCCCCTTGTTGGCCAACTTGTCCGCCAACTTGTTCCCTTCTCTTCTGATTGCCTAGAAATGTAGCCCTTCCATGCTTTCAATTTTATTTTTAATTCTCTACAAGATTTTGTTTAGGCACCAATTATCTGAAACCTTGGCTGCATCCATCCCCTAATGGAGTTTCCTGTAGACCTGAGTAGCTAGAGTTGAATCGCCTTCAATGATCAATGGGCTTAACTTGTGGCTTTTCACAATGGTGATTTCGTGTTCCAATGCCTGTAATTTTGTTGCATTATTGGTTTATGAACCAATGTTTCCCTCATATATCCAAAGTATTTCCCCTTGAGCATTCCTGAAGACACCTCTAAATCTTGCCAAGCCTGGATTACCTTTGGTCGCACCATCGTAATTGAGCTTAATAAATCCCTGCTCAGGGGGTAGCCATTTGTCATTATGTCCTCTGTTTCTGGAAATAGTGGGGGCCTCAGGGGCACAAGCTAGTTGGAGATCCAACATGGTAAGAATTCTAAATTTTGCGTTGCTAGGAGGGCCATTGGCTTCCTGAAGAAGTGAGGAGGCCACCAACTCCCGAATAGAATTCTTGATCTTTGAAAGGGTGATTTCCTCCTGTGAGGAAGTTCCCCGAAAGATTCTGGCGTTGTGTTCCTTCCAGAGCACCCAGCAAACAATACCCAGAACGAGGTTCCATGCCCTGTTAACAGGAGGATAGAGGGAGAAGGATGAATGTCAGTTAGATATGGTGTTGAGGATGGAGGAGGGTTCACGATCTGATCCTTGAAAGACCAAATTAACCCAATCCCATAATTTAGTCGCATAGGGACATTCATTCAGTAAATGATTTGAAGTTTCTTCTTTTTTGTTGACATAGATGGCATCTGGAGGGTCCAATAAAACCCATTTTTTGGAGGTTTTCCCAGGTTAGACTTTTCCTGTGCAAAACAAGCCAGAGGAAGATGGATATTTTTGGCCAATGTTTTCTGTCCCACATTGATTTCCATTTGGGGTCTGGTTGGAATTGATCAAGTTGAGCTATGTATCTATATGCTTCCTTTATATTGAAGTGGCCTACTAAGTTTTGTCCCCAATGGATCTTGTCCTCGAAGGTGTCGTGCAGGATTTGTCTCTTTTGGATTTCATTTGATAACTCATTCCAAACTTGAGGGTTGATAGGGGGAACCCACTCTTTTTTATCAATACATTCTCTCCACCTGTCCCCTTCTGTGCTAAGTTTCCAATAGTGACAGACCATGATACTACCCCTGTTTTGCATCTCGGACTTGATTAGTTGATATTGATCCTTGTCGAGTTATGGCCTTTGTTGCCAAGCATCTTTCCAAAAGAGTGCCTTGTCCCCATTCCCAACCTCCCACAAGCTATGTTTTTGGATGATAGCATGATTCTCCCATGCTTGATTCCAAATAACCGAACCTTTGATGCTTCCATTGAGCCTTATTATTTTCTCCTGTGAGTGGGTGGGTGCATATTTTTCCTTCCATAGGATTCCCCAGGGGTAATTGGGATTTTTTATCCATCTCCACAGATTTTTTGCTCCCAAGGCCTTTCCTAGGAGCTCAGTGTCCCTAAGTCTAAGGCCACCATATTTTTTGGGCCTACACATTTTTTCCCAAGCTACTAGAGCCCATTTCTATTTTTTCTTTGCTCCTCTCCATAAGAAGTTCCTTTGAAGATTCCTGATTGCATTGGAGATTTCTTTTGTGGTAGCCGATGCCGAATATAAGTAGTGTGGGATCGTCTGTAATACTGATTTTACAAGAACTAGATGGCCTCCCAGATTTAGTGATCGGAAGGTCCAATTTACCTGCCTCTTTTCTAATTTAATTATTAATGCTTCCCAAGTGGAATGGGCCAATGGCCTGTCTGTGAGGGGAACCCCTAGATATTTGGAGGGTAGAGTACTTATGGGAAAATCAAGGATTCTTGCAATGTTTCTTCGAATGGGTAGAGGAGTATTGAAGAAGAACAGTTTAGATTTTTCTTGATTGATGGACGTGCTAGAGGCCACAGAGAAGTCAGACGGAATGGTTTTAAAGGAGGAAGCTTATTTAGTAGTAGGGAGACTCATAAGCAGGGTATCATCCACAAATTTTTGATGCATGGAAGGAGGAGCTGAAGCATAAGGCTTGAGACTAGATAGATCATTGGAAGATAAGGTAGCAGTAATGGAGCGGTTGAGCCCTTCAGTCATTATAACAAAGAGAAAGGGAGAGATCGGGTCCCCCTTCCTGATGCCTCTTAAGGGGTGGAAAGGATGAGAGGGGGAAGCCATTCAAGAGGATGGAAAAGAACACTCCATATACCATTGCCATTATCCATTTGATACTCTCTTTCTGGAACCCATAAGCAGCTAGAACTTCTCTCATGTAGGCCCAAGTTATTTTATCAAAGGCCTTGGACATATCTAGTTGGATCATCATACCAAGTTTCCTTTTCATATTGAGGGAGTGGATTATTTCATGGGAGAGGATGATTGTTGGGCCTCAAACCTGCACTCATTTACCCATCCTCCCAACAGCCTTTTCCTACTCATTTCCTTCTTTTGTCATCATTTCCTTCATCAACTTGTTCAATTCATTGCATTATAGGACTTTTAACATGATTTGCTAATTGTGCTAATGATTGACTGTTGGTTTAGATTTTTGGTTCAAGTGCTGCAATTCCGCAGCTAATACAGGGTTTCCGCAGCCGATCTCTGATTCCACAGCCAATCCCAGATTCCGCAACCATTTTCTTGTTTGTTATGATCCAGGTGTCCTCCAGAGGAAAGAGCCACATGGGCAAGTTTGTATGACTGTG
>APFE030348598.1:132584-195875 GCA_000404065.3 Pinus taeda
TTAATTCCATTTCAAGTCATTATGCAAGTTTTTCTCTTTAGAATTTAAGAAGCATTTAGAAATCATCACATACACACACATTCACTCACTTGTTTATAACTTCATCACATCATATTAGGAAGATAATTTAGACAAACTAAAAATGAAAAAAAGAACTAGGAAAGGCTACTTAAGTATATATTGTACACTTCACTTCATCAGCTTACGAGCCCCGGGTTGACAATTTATGATAGCAATTTAAACAACACTAAATTGACCAAACAATGATATTGTCCATTATTTGCCTGCCTTCCACATAGCCTGATTGATGATGAGATATGCGAAGAGGCAATAAGGTCTTCAAGCGATTGGCCAAGACTTTGGAGATGATTTTGTAAATGACATTATAGAGGGATATGGGACGAAACTTTTCCGGGGAGTCTATTGAATCGCCCTTGGGAATAAGAGTGAGAAAGGTGGTGTTTAGGGCTATTAGGACAAAATTTTGGATTCTATATTCTTCTACTAGCGCATGGACATTATTTTTGAAGATTGGACAACAGACTTTGTAGAATTCGATGGTGAATTCATCAGGTCCAGGAGCTTTCCCGTTGAGCATACTCATGACTACTTCCTTCACTTCTTGAATTGAAACCTTTCTCACAAGTATTTTGTTATGATCCTTGGTGAGGATCTTGGGAATGTGATTGGTCATTTTTTTATATCCTTTGCCTAATCATTTCTTGGCTCCTTAAGGAGAGTGTTAAAGTACTGAGTTATCTCTTCTTCAATTTCCTCATGTGAATGGATGAGGTGTCCCTCTCGCTTCTTTAGAACCAAAATTATGTTATTCCTTCTATGTTGGATCATCGATTTGTGGAAAAAGGCAGTGTTCCTTTCCTCGCATTTTAGCCATTTTATTCTGGATTTCTGCTGCCATAGCTTCTCTTCCTGAGTAGCTCTTTCCTCCCAGCTTTGCTGTAATTTTTTCTCTTCTTGTTTGATGTGGTCTATGATACCTTCTTCAATTATATGTTATTGGAGGAGCACCATTTTGAGATCCAAATTATTTTTTTTTTCCACGATGATATTGTTGAATGTTTCTCTATTCCATTTTTTATTTCCTATTTGATGTATTTTAGTTTCTGTTGAAAGGTGTACATCTTGTTTCCAAATCTGGTTGTTGAGTTATTCCACCATTGCCTCATTTTTCCTAGGAAATCCGGGTGATCCAACCAAAAGGCCTCGAATCTAAAGGGCTTGTTTTTGGGACCATTAGAGATATGAAACTTAAGTGAGATTGGCCAATGATCAGAGCCTGCTTACAAAAGGATACGAGCTTATGTTTCCCAGGAGGTAAGGTAGGCTTCCTCTAAGAGGAGGAAACGATCTAGACTAGAAGTTATTTTTTTATCACCCCCTCTTTTGTTATGCTAGGTGAAAGTACCATTGCTTATAGGGATGTCGATGAGATTAAGGATTTCAATAGTGGATAGAAAGGCTTTTGTTTCCTTGTCCAGTTTCCAAATTCCTCCCCTTTTTTCCCCGAGATTTGTTATCATATTGAAGTCCCTAGCAATGATTTTGTAAGGCTTGTGAATGGAATCCATCAAATTAGATATACATTGAAGAATCTTGATTTGATCATTCATCTTATGGGGGGCATAGATATTAGTAATGAAGATGCTGTCATTAGAGCCTATAATTATCAAGCCTAATGTTATGGAGTGATGGGTTGCCATAGAGGAGATGAGGTCGAACTTCGAGCTTTTCCATAAGGTCCTAATTTCTCCAACGAATCATATGGCCGAGTTGGCTAAGTAGCTATATTTCTTGAAGCAGGTTTTTTGAAGGAACAGGGTAAGCAGACTCAAGTTTAGTTTCTTGAATTAAGAGTATGTCATTTTTGTGAGACAGGATTTGGTTTTTCAAAAAAAAAATATTTCCAGGACCATTTAGTCCTCTTATCTTCCAAGAAATGCAATTCATAGGTAAGGAGAGGGAGTTAGGGCTAGGGCTTTTACCTTTCCTTCATTGATGATCTTGGCACCCAGTTCTAGGAGGAGATGGCTAGTGGTTTTTCTTCCTCTTTTTCGGCTTGGTCCTTTTGGGTTGTACCCTCCTTCTAGAATGTTTTCCATGATGCCTTTATATGCGTTTCTATCCAATGAGAGGTGGACTGCACTATGCTTTAGTTCCTCTTGAAGGAGGTAAGCTCCTTCTATTTCAAGAATTTGATGTTCTGGGATTGCTTCTATTCAATTTATCTTCCATTCTTCTGCGATGGATGCCAGGTCAACCCCTTCCAATGGTTCTTCTATAGCACTCTCCTATGGGGTTTCATCGGTCACTATTTGTTCCATTTCAGTATCCTCTTGTGAGTGCTCATTTTCCCTATTGCTTTGATCTGCTTATTTGTTCTTGTGTTCCCTATTTTCTTTATTTGCTCATGTTCTCCTTCTTCATCGCCTGTCGAATAGTTCAGAGTCAAATGTTCTTGTAGATTGACTAAGGTATTGAATTGGTTTTGATTTTCTATCGTTTGATGTTCCTTCTTGATATTATTTTTCTTGTTATTATTGTTCCTAGTATTGACTCTAGTGAAGCCCTCACTATCCTTTTTCTTGCTTGCATGTTTAGCATTTTGAGGGGTTTTTTTTAGAGGACAATCCCTAAAGGGATTATCATTTTCGTGGCACTTCCTACACCTGAAGGGGATGTGTTTGTAAAGTATACTTTGTAGCCAAACTTCATCCCTAAAGATTAATTTTATTGCTTCTAGGAGGGCTCCTGAGACATCAATATACACACATATTCTGGCATAGGATACATAGTGTCCATTTTTGGTGCCTTAGGACATTTTTGTATACTCCCACAGTTGGTCTCCTATGCCTTTTAGGACCAAGGGAGCCCATTAATCCGTTGGCAAGGAATAGATACGCAGCCAGACCAGGACTCTAGTGAATTTCTCCTTCTCCGGAGTGAAGTTTTCCTTCCAAAATCTCATGTATAGGCCTACTGAGTTAAATAAGTAGGACCTCCTTCAAAAATCTTGTCTTTGTCTTCTAGGAGGTTGAATATTACTGTGAATGATCCTTTAGATCCAAACTAGAGATTAATTTCCCCTCTAGGTTTCCATTTGTTTTGTATCGACCAGTACAGGGTTTTCTCTATCAGCCAAATGCCCATGAACTTGTAGATGAATGCATATTCTTGCATGTATTCTTTGTAAACCGCTACTCCTGAGTTGTGGATTTCCAGCTCTGGAATTTTCTTGGCTATAGGGTTGCAGTTACATCTTGTTTGTTTTTTCTTCTTGCTACACTTGACCCTTTACTGTGTTTTCCTCTATTGATGAAGGGATGGCTAAGGTGGTGCCCTTTGCTAAGTGAATCTCAGTCTTTTTCCCTTTCTCCTGCCTCATTTCTCTGATTTCGAGTTTCTCTCCAAAAGAGTGGAAGGCTGTACTGGAGGCCAACTTAGTGAAGAAGGAATCTTGGTCCGGAGGCCAGCCTATTACAGTATCCTTGAAGGAGAGAATGCCATGGCTCGAGTCCAGCTCCGCCATGGGAGAGGGAGGTGAGGGCCGTTGTTGGTCGAGGAAAGGCACACCTATGGTGGCCACCACAAGTGTCAAGGGACCTAGTAAGCTTTCCACAATCATGAGTTCAGCCTCAGAAGGGCGAGATCCCCCCTTTCAACCTACCAAGTTATCTGCTCTACACTCAGCTCTTTCTTTCTTCGAAACCCCAAATTTTTTTGGAAAAAGGCTTATGTTATATCTTGCCCCGTTTTTACACAGGAATTAATTACTCATTATGGGAATATTAAGAGAAACACATTCTTTATTAAATTTGTAAATCTTCGAAAAAAAATCCAATTATAAATCACATTCCACAATTCCAAAAATTGAGTCTTGGAGTAAGGAATATTTAAGAGGATAACTTGTTATACCTATTTATGGGAACTTTAAAGGAAAGAATCCAACATGAGGTGTGCCTTTTTGAACATAAATCTCTAGAATATGTTTTCAATCTAGCAAGGAAAGTTGAAAGTAAAAATGTGGCCACTAGAAAATTGGTCACTAATAACTATAAAGAAAATAAAGCTCTTTTTCCTAAACCAATAAGGTTGAATCCTCAAAAACTAGATGAAATAAGAGCAAAGGGACCTTGTTTCAACTGTGACAACAAGTATAATAAAGGGCATAAATGGAGTGAGAATACATTATTTTACATAGACTATGAAGATGAAGAATATCAAGAAGTGGAAACTTCACAAGGTCTAGAGCTCAAAGCAACTATTCCAACAATCTCTTGCCATGCATTGGCTAGCATCAGTACTCCACAAACTCTTAATATAGAAGGATATATAAAAAAGGAAAATGCAACAATATTAATTGGTTCAGGTCATACACATGATTTCATCAATTACAAATTGGAAAAACTTTTTAATTGCTTTGTATATCCAATACTGGAATTTCAAGTGATGATTGCAAATGGAAGTACCATAAATTTTTCAGGGAAGTGCAATAAGATTAAGATAAATATGGGGAATTATTTATTGGTTAGTCCCATTATTGCAATCCAAATTGGTGGTGTGGATGTTGTATTAAGGGTCCAATGGTTACAGTCATCGTGAATAGTAGCCCTTAATTTCCAGGATGTTTTCACGAGATTTTACTCAGAAGGAAAGGAAATTGAGCTGAGAGGTATCCAAGGGAAACCCAGTAAAGTGATAAGCTTTAATAGCATGAAAAAATTGGTAAAAAGGGGACATCAAGGTGTATTTTCATAGTTATGTGCATTAGATATTCAAACATTTATATCCTCTGCTCTAGTGGATCTTCAAATAGTTATCAACAATCATGCTATGGTTTTTGGAGAAATGATTAAGGGTCTTCCACCTATCCGATATGATGACCATGTTATTCATTTGCAACCTAGAAGCATACCACCTAACATTAGGCCTTACAGATATCCACACACACAAAAGAGTGAGACTAGGTGTATGGTTCAAGAAATGTTAGAGGTAGGAATCAATCAACCTAGCCAAAGTAATTTCTCTTCACCAATGGTGACGGTTATAAAAAATGATGGTTTGTGGCGTATGTGTCTAGACTACATACAGCTCAGCAAAATGACAATCAAAGATAAGTTTCCTATTCCTGTCATTGATGAATTTTTATATGAATTGCATGGAGCGGTTTTCTTTACTAAGTTGGATATTCATTTTTAATATCACCAAATTAGGATGAGGCAAGAAGACATTCCCAAAATAGCCTTTAGAACACATTAATTTCATTATGACTTTTTGGTTATGCAATTTAGACTTATAAATGCACCTTCAACATTTCAAAGTTTGATGAATTCTATTTTTATGACATACGAATTTACAACAAATATTGGGAAGAGCATGTACAACATGTTGACAGGGTCTTGACACTTTTGGAAGAGAAACAACTATATGCAAATCCTTCCAAGAGTGCCTTGTAGAAATTATCACTGTAGATTAACCTGATAATGCAATATAACTAAAGAAAAATACTTTAATCTACTTCTACAATCAAACTTGCGGAAGCTTAATAGATTTGAGCAAGATCAAGCAGAACACATATAACCAGAAGAAGAATCAATGCACATGAAACACAGAAGAATAATCTTGGGAAAGCCGCAGCTAAAAACCCCGCTATCTGTATTATCATACAAGTGGAAATATATCAGGATTAGACAAAGCTTTAGCTCTCACAGCTAGCCAGCTCTCAGTACAATCCCTCACTAATGCTCACAGACAAAATAGACTGCTCATATGCCTTCTCCTCTGCCCTCCAACCTCCTATTTCCTTGCGATGTTTTTCCTGGGTGATCCAGCGATTACCAAGTGTAACATTGATCACTCACACTAATCTTACACCCTATAAAACTGCACAAATATCAAGGAATGAATTCCTTCTGCATGCAAGATTTTTCCTTATAGGAAAATTCTTGCAACTGATAGGTCATTGTCCCTGTCTTTAATCTCAACTGGGTCTTTCTTTGAATAGACATGCATGAGTTATTTATGAAAGATTCTTCAGTTATCTGGAGTACACTAGTTTGATGCATGCATGCATTAACTGACTGAACTCACAATTAGTTCCTCAAACTGTTTGGAACTAATTTAACTAGACATAACTCAGTTAACTGAGATAAATAATTACAACTCAATTATAACTCATCCTTATCTCCTTAATTAAGGGATAATCTCCTTAATTTAAGGGATAACTATTGCATGACTTCACAAAGACTTCTAGCTTGAATTTTTCCAACTAATTAATAAAAGATGAATTAATTAATTATTTTTCAAGCAGATGATGAGACTAAATTCGAATTTTAATTCAAGGACAAATTAAAATTGGAATATTCTTGTTGCCACATTTCAACATGCCTTTTGGGTTCAATAAGTGGAATATTTAGGTCATATTGTATCACATGATGGTGTCAAGGTGGACCCTAACGATATCAAATCTATGAGGGAATGGTCAATCCCTAAAACTTTGAGGAAACTCAAAGGATTCTAAGGATTTATAGGATATTATTGCAAAATTATCAATAATTGTGGTCAAATAGTAGCACCTCTAACAAAATTTTTGAACAAGGGGCATTTTGTTGGACTCAAGAAGCAACCAAAGCATTTGAAGAGCTTAAAGAGGCTATGTGTACAACTCCCTTTTTGTGACACCTAACTTTAAAAATATTCATTATGGAGTGTTATGCCTCAAGCCATGACATTGGTATAGTTTTTATGCAAGAAGGAAAGTCCCTTGCCTTTGAAAGTAGTGAACTTAAAGGAAAGAAACTACTCAGACCCATCTATGAAAAAAAATGTTGGCCATACTACATGCAGTTAAGAAATGGTATACATACCTAATAGGAAGACACTTTAAAGTAAAAATAGATCATGATAGTCAGAAGTAATTCTTGAAGAAAAGACCATCTTCAAAAGAGAAACAAAAATGGGTCACAGTGATCTTGGGTTATGACTTTAAAATTATCTACAAAAAGGGAAAACAAAATATTATGGAAGATGCACTCTCAAGAAAAGAGGAAGACACAAATGGTTTACTATGTGTTATTTCCATTCAACAATCTAAATGGGTGAAAGAAGAAAGGATAGCGAAGCAGGATGAGAATATATGCAATATAATTCAATAGCTATAGGAGGACCCTAATGCAGTAGAAAACATTACATGGAAAAATGATTTGATATGGTATCAAGATCGCTTATACTTATGTAATAATTCTCAACTCAAACAAAAGGTCCTATTGGAATTACACACTCCTCCTATAAGAGGAAATTCAAGGTTCTTAAAGACATACCATAAGAATACGAAAGATTTCTTTTGGGAAGTTCTTAAAGTATATGTGCAAAAAATTGTGGTGGAATTTGTGTTGTGCCAACCAAATAAAGGAGATATTGTCAAGACCTCAAGGCTCCTTTAGCCATCAGCCATACCAAGCCAACATTAGGAAGAAATTTCAATGGATTTTATTATTGTTTACCCAAATCTAAAGGAAAGAGTTTCATTATTGCAGTGCAAGTAGATTGAATGAAAAAGTTTTCCCACTTTTTCTCTCTTTCTCATCCTCTTAATGCAAGTATTGTGAAAGAATAATTCATGGAAACAATCCAAAGCTACATGGAATACCAAAGATTATTGTAAGTGATAGAGATCCAAGGAGATTTTTGGACTAAATTATTTTCTTGCTTAGGTACTCAATTGGCTCACAACTCATATTACCATCCTCAGTCTGATGGGAAAACGGAGATTTTGAATAAATATTTAGAAGGATCCTATGTCAACTATGCATGAGCATCTTGTACCAAATCCTCTACAAAATGTAGGATTTGTTTCTCTTCCTACTCCAATATGGAAGGCTCGTGTGGTTTCAATTTATATGCATTCACCGCTAAGTAAATTCAAATGTATGGAGGTAGACTATATTGAAGAATGTAGCTATGGTTGGTCTTCATTATCCTTGATGTATTTATAATACTATATTAAAAGCACTAAAGAAAATATATTTTAAATTAGAAGAAAGGAAATCAACAAAACCACCTAAAATTAAAATCCTTGAAAATATCTCACACTCATGTAAATAACATATTCACCATCAATTATTACCCACCATAATTTAAGCTAATATTTGCATAAAAGACAAAATAGGAACAATATGTAAATAAATATACTTACCAGGAGTTACTGCCCACTATTATCTATGTGATCTTTAACATTTTAACAAATATAAGTTAAAAATGTAAATGTACATAATTAATAAAATTTAATTTACAAAAAGATGTGATTTAATTTAAGAGACATGTCTCTTGGGTATCTTGGGTATAAAATACACTTGAACTTTTTCATTTCATATACACACTTTTCACTCACATATCTCTCTCTTACACACATTGTGATATCTACTTTATTTTCATGGTTGTTAGTTGAATTTCTAAAGTGTGATCGCTTGGTGAAGATAAAATAACTATAATATATGTTCAAAAGTAATTACCATAATTCATAAATAAAGTACATGTAACAATTGTACTAAAAAATCAGCATGGTGTCAGAGCTTTGGTAAAGGAAATAGCACAAATATCACTCCTAGAACAACCCTACCTTTCAATCACCTTGAAGAAACCATAGATCTATATTCAACTTGCATCCATGGCCTCTACTATGAAATCAGAGAACAAGTTAGAGGGGGATAGTAACTTTAGGGCTTTGAAGACAAGAATTGACCTAATTCTTGTAAAAGAAGATAATTTGTAAATTGTGTAAGGAAAAGTGAATGAACCTATAGATGAAGTTGGAAAGAATAAGTACAAGAAATATGACATCGTTGTCGTGAGAATTATTGTGGACTCCATCAAGGACCGTCTCACATCTCAAATCTTGACACTTCAAAGAAGATGTATGGTGACCTAAATAATTTATATACCTCCAATTGGCCAAGTCATGAGCTTGGGAAATGAGCTTCATGATATAAGAATGACAAAGTTGAATACAATGGCTTCATACTTTGTGAGAGTTTTTCAACCAAGAGATAAACTACAAGTTATTGATGAAATTGTCTCTGATAAATAACTTGTGACTTCAGCACTTAATGGACTACCATGTATATGGGATTCATTTGCAGTAGGTATAAGTAGTCGAAAGGAAGCTCCAAGTTTGGAAGAACTATGGATAGATTGTGCTCTGGAAGAATCAAGATTCTATCTAGATAAAGAAAGCCAAAAGCAGAAGAATATTCTCAAGCCTATGCAACTTGTTCCATGAAAGTTGGAGGAAGAAAAAAGTTTGGTTTTCAAAAGAAGAAAAAGGGTTTTGATAGTAGACCCAATCCTCAAAGGAATAAATATATGTGTCAAATTTAATTCTTTCGTTACAACAAATTTGGTCACTTCAAAACCCATGTCCTAAAAGGTTCAAGGATAGAAATAAAAGACGAAATCAACATGCTACCATAGTATAATTTAGTGTGTAATCCAAGAGATCCAAATTTGAAGGAAATAAAGAGCACTTCTACTATTTCGCATTTGTAGGATCTCGTGTAGATGACAAAAATATATGGTTGATTGAAAGTGGAGCTTCAAGACATATGACAGGGGAGCGTGATCATCTTACAGTTTTGATGGAAAGAATGTCGGCACAAAGGGTAAAGATAGGATACAACAATAGTTATGCACTCAAAGGAATTGGAACAAAGTCCACTAAGCTGGAGACAGGTGAAAGTGTTCACTTGAGAACCATACTCTATGTTCCAGGTTTGAAAAAGAATTTGATTTCAATTTCATGTTTAGAAGATAGAGGTGATAGAGTGGCCTTCATTGATGGGAAAGTCCTTGTGTGGGACAAAGACTCTAGTATAAACTCTACTAGGGTTATTTGGATCTGTGAAGGAAGGTTGTATAGACTCTTGGGGAAATATTCCAAAGCTTTAGTACATAATGATATTAACCCTAGTTATTTATGGCATAATATATATGCGTATATTCCTTATATATCCTTGTCAACTTTGAAGAAAATTATTTCGAGTGTACGAGATTTACAAATAGATCATAAAGGTGTGTGCCAGGGATGTGCTCTTAGAACTAGGTTAGAAACACCAGGTTGATCATATGAGAATATTTGGTCATCTAGTGTTTATACATGTACCCAAGGATAAGAGAAACAAGTTAGAGCCTTTCAGTAATAAGGGAATATTTGTTGGGTATATTGAATCGTCAAAATCCTACAGGATATATGTTTTAGGGAAACGACAGGTGGAAATAACCAGAGACATGACTTTTGATGAATATGTAGCTTACTAGAAATCCATAGAAGATAAATCAGACACTGAAGATGAAGAGAAGAATAATGTGGCTCCTAAAGAAGAGGTTACAAGTCCTCACTCGTCCTCCAGTCATCCTACATATCACAAAGATATGTCAGAAGGACCTTGTGAACTGTTGAAAGTGTTCGTGAAAATAGAAAAATACCAAATTGGCTAAAATCTACTTTGCAAGATGTAGAAGGACATGTAGCTCCATAAGGAATCTTTAAGGAATCTAAGATACCTAAGAGGTATTTTGGTTATACATCTTTAGTGACTAATTTTATTGACTTTTAACCTTCCCACTTCAAGGAAGCAGTTACTTCACAAGTGTGCAAGGATGAAATGATGGATGAATATCAATATATTATGAAGAATGATGTTTAGGAAATTGTTGCAAGACCTAAAGGAAATTTTGTGGTAACCTCAAAGTGAATTTGAAATATCAAGAATGTAGTAGCTGGGAGCATTGAACAAATACAAGGCAAGATTCGTGGCTAGAGGATTCTCTCATAAAGAGGGAGAAGACTATGATGAAGTCTTTGCACCAGTTGCCAAATTAAAGAAGGCCTTGTATGGACTCAAACAAGCTTTGAGAGGTTGTTATTCTAGAATTGATGGATATCTTACGAGACTTGGTTTATCTAAAAGCGTGTTCATCCAAATCTTTATATCAAGGCTTTAAAAGGTGAGTCGGTGATAATGATACTATATGTTGATGATTCATTCCTGGTCATTGTAGAGCATCTTACTGCTCAATGTAAAAGGGACTTGGCCTCTGAATTTGACATGAAGGATCTTGGCTTGATGCATTATTATTTGGGGTTGGAAGTCTGGTAGAACCTTGGTGAAATCCTTCTTCAACAAGGAAAATATGTCATCAAGACCCTTCAAAAATTTGCCATGATGGATTGCAAGTCTATGGAAACTCTTGTGGTGAGGAACCTAAGAAGGCTAAGAGATTTTTACTTTTACCTAGACGATCCGTGTACGTATTGGAAGTTGATTAGATCATTGATGTATTTACTAAATATTAGGCTAGATATTTGCTTTGCGGTAAACACCTTTAGACAATTCTATATGGAACCGAAACATGAGCATTAGATTGCAGCAAAGCATATATTGATATATTTTCATTGTACAGTTGACTATTTTTTGAGAGATTCTTTGAATGGTGAGATACAAATGCAAGGATATATGGACTCTGACTAGGTAGGGAGTGTGGATGACAAGAAGAGTACATATGGTGTATGTTTCAGTTTGTGTTCTATTATGATATCCTAGATGATTAGGAATTGAACCTCTGTCACACTCATTGTTGAACAATCAAAGTATATTGAAGCTTGTTTTGCATGTTGTGAAGGAGTATGGCTATGGAAGCTACTCTCTGGATTGTTCAACCCAATGTTGGAACTGACTGTGTTGTTCTGTGATAATAAAAGTTTTATGAAGCTGATAGACAATCTAGTGTTTCATGATAAGGCAAAGAATATTGAGATCAAGTACCACAACATTCATGATATGGTATAGAAGGGAGTGGTGAGGCTCTAGTATATCTCCACTAATCAGCATATGGTTGACATTCTCACAAAGCCTTTGTCTCAGGCGAAGTTTGTATACTTAAGAGACAATATTGGACTAGTAGAGAACTCCTCTATCAGTGACAGGGAGCATTAATGTGACATCAACAGGGGCATGGCTCAAATTTTTGGTAGCAGCAAGAGCTTGGCCCAAACTATTGATGGGTGGACAACAGGGGTATGGCTCAAATTGTTGATGACAACAAGAGCATGACCTGAACTATTGGTGAGATAGCATGAGGGACATAAATTCTTGAAAGAAATGGTCTTTGAGGCCCGAACACTCGTGGATTCGGTGCCTCTTCAGCATCATGGCCAAGAGAGAGGACTTTGGATTTGGGGCATGGGTTTCCCTAGGGTTTTACCATGGGGATGTCAACCCTGAACTTGTTAGAGTACCATCACCTGAGGCACCTGCTAGATCATGGTGACTAGTTTAGTAAGTACCATCAGTTAGGAGAGGTAAGTTGGGTTTTGGTACATATTGATGATGATGTTGATGTAGGTAAATGGTATTGACCTAGATAAAGATGTTATCAATGAGATTTACCTTTTTTTTAGAAATATCATGTATATAAAAAACATATAGATAGTCATTACGAATACATCCCTAGCTAAGAGGGAGTGTTGAAGAATGTAGCTATGCTCGGTCTTCATAATCCTTGATGTATTTATAATACTATGTAAAAACACAAAATTAAATTAAATTTTAAATTATAAGAAAGAAAGTAAATAAAATCACCTGAAATTAAGATCCTTGAAATTAGCTCATACTCACAAGATAACATATTTACCATCAGTTACTACCCACCATAATTTAAGAAAGTATTTACATAAAAGAGGGAATAACAACAACATATAAATAAATATACTTACTAAGAGTTACTATCCACCATTATGTATGTGATCTTCAACACTTTAACAAATATGAGTAAAAATGTAAATGTGCAGACTTATTAGAATTTAATTTACAAAGAGATATGATTTAATTTAAGAGACATGTATCTTGGGTATCTTGGGTATAAAATACACTTGAACTTTTTCATTTCAAATAAACGCTTTTCACTCACATGTCTCTCTCACACACACATTATAAAATCTACTTTCTTTTCATGGTTATTAATTGAATTTCCTAGGTGTGATTGCTTGATGAAGATAAACAAACTATAATTTATATTCAAAAGTAATTACCATCGTTCAAAAATAAAGTACTTGTATCAATTGTACTGAAACACCAACAAACTAAGTCTATAGAAATTATTTCCAACCTTTTCTGGTATCTTAACAGGACCATATTGTATAGCCTTTATTTTCTTACTAGGACCCTGTAGCCTCTCCTTGTTTAGTTGTAACCATACTTTGTCTCCCATTCTAAATGACTTCTTTGCTCTATGATAATCATGCCTCACCTTGTCTTTTTTCGTGACTTATGTAGTGTCTCATATACTTGCAGATGGATCTCCCTAATATTTTCAATAAATTTCTCTGCCTGTAACGCATCTCTTGTAAGATAATCCCTCACTCATTGTTTTCCATGTGCAATATCCAAAGGTGAAGGTGGAAAATATCCAAAATAAGTTTTAAATGGGGGCTTACCAGTAGAAGGGGATTTCTATGTTATAAGAGTGTTGTATGTATACTATATTTTCATCCAAAGTGTTTGAATGCTTCCAATTGTAACCCCTCAAAAGCTACACTAATGTCATGTTGACAACTTCTATTTTTCCATATGTTTGTGGATGGAATGTTGTAGACCTATTCAAATTTATGTCCATACTATCCCATAATGTAGTCCATAATGCACTGATAAATACGTTTTCCCTATCTAAAATTATTCTCCTTGGTATCCCAAAGTGCACCCAGATCTGTCCAAAGAACAAATTCGTTGTTTTTTTCTTAATAATGGTATTTTTACAGGGAATTATAAAACACATCTTGTTGAACCTACAAAGTACCACAAATAGGTAGTTTTGTCCCTTCTCGATTGTTTGTAAACCTCCCACAGTCCCTAGAAATGCTTTCCCAAGGACAAGTAGGAACAAGCAAGGGATGATATATACATCATTTATGTGGGTGGACTTAAAATCATTTCATCTAACTTGTGTGTTTCCATTCTTGTACTTGATCAGGAAACCCCATCCACTTGTTATGCTTGGTCTATTGTAGCTTACTTTATGCCTATAGGTATTATAGTGGTTAACAATTTATATGGGTTACTATCTATAGTGTTTCCACTTCTTCACAACTTGCATGAGGGCATGGACCTCCTTGTCTTAGGAAGGGTAGTTGTGAACCGCCCCATGAAAAACTTTAAAATGGAAGAATACAAGTCTTCCTCCACTCCCATAGCATACCCACTTGCATCTCTCTCAACTTCGAAGGGTTTTTTCAAGTTTGGTAATGGAAGAATTGGTGCTTGACTAATTTTGTTCTTTAATTCTTCAAAGGCCTTACTAACCCTTATCCCACTTAAATATATTTCCACTTGATATTATGGCATCGAGTGGTGTTGCTATTGCTGAGAATGAGGCTATGAATTTATTCACGTACTTTGTTTCCCCAAAGAAACTCCTAACCATAAAAACATTAGTAGCCACTAACCACTTGATAATGGCCTCCATCTTGGTAGGATCTATCTTCAACTCTCCTCCACCAATCACATATCCTAAATACACCAAGTGCAAACTCCCACTTCTTGAGATTTTCCAACAATTATTGCTTCTTCAATGTCTCTAGCACCTGCACCAAATGTGAGATGTTCTTCTTCCAGGTACCATTTTATAGTAGTATATCATCCAAATAAAAATGCACATATAAAAGGGTGTGGTGTATCATTCATTAACCTCATGAACATATCTTGTGCATTGTGTAGGCCAAACAACGTGACTAACCACTCATACAAACCTCACCTGGTTGTGAAGGTGGTCCTCCTGGTATCTTCTTTTCTAACCCAAACTTAGTGATATCCCGACTTAAATTCTAGCTTGGTTAATTTTTTTTGTTGTTGCAGGGAACTCAGTAGATCGTCTATCTTGGGCAAAGGGTATGTATCCTTGAGCATGATTTTTTTCAATGCCTTATAAATAATACACATCTACAAAGTTCCATCCTTCTTTGGAACAATGATGATGGGTGACCCACATCGTTAAGTACTTACTCGAATGACACCCTATTCCAATAGTTGTTACAACTACTTCTTCAACTTGTTTACCTCTATAATGGATTTCTTATATAGCCCAATGTTTGGCAACGGAGGGTCTGACAACAACTAGATCTCATGCTTCACTTCCCACTTGGATGGTATGCCTTTAGGCTCTTGAAACACACTCATGTATTCTTGTAGAAACCCTTCTAGTAGATTATTTTGTTCCTTAGTGCAACCCTCTAGGGATGACTTACCTCTCATGGACTCTTCTATATAGCTATTTTCTCTTTAAAATATTATATATATATATTATATATATTATATTTATATATATATATTAATATATATTATATATAATTATATATATTATATTATATATATATATATAATATAATACATAAGGTGTGTTGTCTATGGGGTTCTATACCAATAAATAAGCATCACCATGGTAGCACTTATTACAGAGCGCATTGGTGTGCACATAGTCTATTTGGTTGGTTATTTTGTAGATTTAGTGAGTATTCCATTGTGAGGGCATTGTGAGTGAGTAGAGATAGCAGCAATTGCTCACATAGTTTTACAGAATTATATCATAATATTGTGAGAAGAAATCATAATAGAGTTGAGAAGAAGACTCGTAATTTGTGTGTAGTTTGTGGCAGAAAGCTGGCAACATGTGGTGCTTGACAACATGTTTTGGTGTGTGAAGTGGTGAATAATTTCCCTCCTTCGGATCAGACTTTTGTTTCAGATTTTATGTGCAAAACGATGGAGTTGTTGGGTTGCAAACGTTGAGCAAATTGAGAACCCGGTTTGAAATATTGTGAAACATGGTTCGCATGGAGGAAATGAAGGCATGGAGGTTTCAGAATTTACAGTGATTTGGCATATTCAATAGTAGGAAGAGATTTCTCCATCCAATAGGAGTGTGACATTCCAATGGTAGTTGGGTGAGGATCGTTGGTCGTGGGAGCTTCCAGTGGATATATTTTTTGTTGATCCGTGAGAGAAACCGAATTTCGAATTGATATATGCCATCATACTATAGAGGAAGCCAAGTATTTCGGCTTATGGGTTTAAATTAATCCATGTACAATGTTTTCAGCATATTAATAAAAGAATTGAGTAGTGCAATAGCAGCAGGGTGGTTTTCTCCCGAAAGGGTTTCCACCAAAAAAAAAAAAAAAAAAAAAAAAAAAAAACAAAACAAAAGAAAACAAAACAAAAACAAAAAAACAAAAAAAACTTGTGTTCTTATGTGTGCATGCTTGTGTTGATATTTCTCATGGTTATTTATTATGGTTATTATGTCTTGAGTTTATTGTTGCCCACATGTTTTTATGAGCTGTTGTTGTGGATGTGCATGGATATTTGAGGTTGTGGAAAAAGATTTACAATTGGTATAAAGGCCATCATTATTGATTCACCCCCCCCCCCCTCTCCCTCTTAGTAGTGACCTAGTCTCCAACATCAATGTAAGTGATCGATGGATGTTATTGGAAGCATCTCCCATCAATCCTACACCTAACTACACATATTGTTTGGCCCTAGTTCCCAAGTGGTCTTAATCTATGTGTGTTGAATTATTATGGTGTAGTGTTTCAAGTCTTGGCTTGGCAGTGTTAACTAAGCTCACATTCGCTTAGAATGTGTGTGTGTGAAAATGATGTGTCAAGTGGAAGAGTTAATTGAGAATGTTGTATGATGCCATGTGCTACTGAAAATAAAGTGTTGAAAAACTGTAAATAATGTTGAAAATGGACAGTAAAATGAACAACAAATCCAAGCACACAAACCCCAGCCCAACAAGGCTATGAAGCAGGTAAAAAGAGGTAGCAAATAAGATACTCAAAGACACACTTATGGAAAAAATATCTAGTGTCTAATGGATTGGGATCTAAAGGCACTAGGCTGTTAAACATGGTGCAGACAATCAGTAGAAATCAGAGGTGAAAATGTTGACAAAGGATATACAAGAAGCTCCAAAACCTAGGACACACAAGGGGATCCTAAAGGGGGGAGGAAACACCAATCTCTAAAGGGATTAAAATGATGAAAAAATATATCCAAAAGGGTTGTAAAATAATGAACAAAACCCTAGAAATCGGTGGTTGAAAGTGTTGTACCCTAGACTCCTCAACTCAACAAATCTCTTCCTAAGTGATGGAGGTACACTCTAAACCCTAGGGGGGTTTTTTCCTTCCTCAATAATAAATTACTAAGAGAATATAGGCCAAGGGGTGACTCAGGAAAGAATAGACTCTTCCCAATACACACGCAACACAGTCAGCAAATCTAGAAAATTCTGAGAAAAAGAATATAATGAATAAACAATAACATAATATTATATATCTATATTAATATATAAATTATAATATATAATTATATATATATATATATATATAATAAAGATATAATATATATATAATATATATTATGTGCGGATTACTGGACCTGGAATAGAAACTCATTCCCATACTAAACGCAAAACATAGTCAGCAAATCTATAAGAATCTAAAAAAACAAAACAAAAAAACAAAACATAATGTGGACAACTAACCTGAATAGAACTCTTCCCATACACACCACAACCAGTCAGCAAATCTAGAAACTTTCCCAGATCAAGCGAAGACAGTCGGAATCTAGAATTCTTAAAATTAAAAAAATTAAAAATAAATAAATTTTAAATTATAAAAAAGAATTAATACAATAAAATTAAATAAATAATGTGAACACTGATGTGAATAGAAACTCTTCCCAATACACATGCAACACAGTTAGCAAATCTAGAAAATTCTGGAAACAAAAAAGACGTAATGCGGACACTGACCTAAAATGTGCATTGGAATGCAAAAAAAGGCCTGAAAAGTGTCTTGCAGAATGTAGAAAAGAGGCAAAAAAGTGATTTTTGTTCCCGCCACTCTCGCTCAGTAGATCACACCCAGATTGTGTCATCTCCTTCTCGGTTGGTACCTATGACCTGCGGAAAGATGCAAAAAACCAACAGAAACCAAAAAAAATCCAAAAAAGAAAGGAGGTCTAAAAATAGAAATTGAGAGGCTAAAACTATCTGGCAAAACACTGAAGAGCAGTGAAACGACAGTCACCAGGGATCTGAATTACTACACTAGTGGATCTGCCATTTGTTAGTATGAAAAATCTTAGTATGTGTACCAAAAATACTTCACTTAAGTCAATGGTGACAACTGACCCTAACAATAAGATTTGGTCGCTTTATGCTTCATAAGTACAATAAAACATGATAAAACCCTACAAGAAAATATATGATGCAATGCCAAAACATACAGCAACAGTAAAGAAAATTTTAATAACCCAACAGAAGACTTTAAATTAATTATAAATTTATTGAAGCACCTAGTGAAGAAGATGTACAACATGGGTTTGTAAATCCCCATCCATGGGATGGGTCCTTTTCATGTCCTTGTGCTTCAACGATCGTGTTCTTCTCTCTCAAATATGCATAAAGCCCAAAAGCAAGATGGACCTCAAGTGGGAGCTCAAATGTTATGAGATAATAATGGTGACGATCATAATGATCACGGTGAACAATGAAAATAAACCTCTTATTTATAACAAAGTATTGGGCTAAATTAGGAATTGGGAAATAATAAAATATTATTGACCAAATCAAAATCTAACCATTAGGAATACTTTATTATATTTTTTGGAAAGGGAAAAGGTATTCAAAATGGTCAAATACCCTTATTTAGAAAATGGTTCAAGTAATTAACAAATAAAATGATTTATTAAACATTTTGTGAGGATTAACAAAAATGTGAATTTGAAATGCTTAGTAAATAATGGTTTAACAATTATTCCAAAAATAAGAATAAGGAATAATAAATAAATAGGGATTTATTTAATTATTCCAAAGTGATTTAGGCAAATGTATTAAGAAATAATTATAAAACAATGATTTAATAATTATTTCTAGAGAAAATTAAATAAATAATGATTTATTCAATTATTCTCATGGTTTTTTTTATATTTTAAACAGAAATAATTCAATAAAAATGGCTTAATAAATTATTTCCTATGATGAAAGTGATTTTACTATGATAAAATTAACCCTACATGGTGTATTTCGATCCACCTAGTTAGAAATGGCTAGGAGATCATTTAACATCATAGAAGAAGAAGAATGCACAATCGATGAAAGGGAAGATCAATCCCCAAACCCTATCTTTCATTCAATTCTCACGATTTTCATCTCATCGATATCAACAAAACATCCATCTCATCAAATCTCAACATAACTAAGTTCCTTTTATTAATAGTTGAACAATCTCAATATAATAGAAGAAGAAGAAGATGAAAAATCATAGGGAAGCATCTGGATTTCATCTTATATCCAATAATCGGTATGGTCATTTAAAATAGAATCATCATCGCCATCAAGTCATATCTCGCCCCGAATCATTTATTTTCATCTCCAGTTGTTCTACAATCTCAAATCCAAAGAAGAATGATCTGACATCATAGGGGAGCCCAGCTCAACCCACAACAACATAGGAGAACTACGCTCAATCCAAAACAACATCAAGGAGCCTTTCTCAACCTAGAAATACATCGGGGAGCTCAGATCAACCCAGAACTTTTGTCAGTGGGGAGCCCAATGCTACAACCCAGTGGGGGGCCAATGTTATAACCTGGGAATCTCTCACTATAGGGAGCCAATGCTACAATCCTCTATCCAATAACAATAGGCGAGATACAACTTACAAGCAAGGATCACAACCATCTTGCTGTCCAATGACAACATGCGAGATACAACTTGCTATGAGAGATAAGGATCACATCCATCCCATCATCCAGAGACAATGGGCGAGACACATCTACCAGTAAGGATCACATTCATCTTATTTCTTAGTCAAGTGGAGAGATACAACTTTCCATATATAGTAGAGATCACAACCATTTCATTGTATCTTTATCTTCCCACATTGACCCTCAAGAGTCAAGTGGTAGAACACTTGCATCTCTAGCTTGAGTGATATGGCACTTACCATAAATGGTAAGGATCACGCCTAACTCAAGCAGCCAACACCCATTGGCCAGATGGGTGGGAGAGACATATGCCAACTCGGGTGTACTCTATCAAATCCAGAGGTCCCTCAACCCCAGGAGCTCTAAGGATCAATTCCTTACCCTAGGAGATCAAACAACGGGGAAGAGAATATCTCAATGTTCTTGATCAGCCTGAACCCTTACCCAGGAGGGTCGCATCCATCAATTCATGTTGCTCTTTGAAGATCAGAAACATGTCAAAGTGCTTGTATCTGATTTTGGCTCAAATAACTTACTAAAGATTTCAATCACACTACCTCATGCATTACTAAGAGTAGTAGTTCTTCATTTTACTATTCATATAGGACATCAAGTGTCAGAGAAAAATATATAAAATAAAGAGAAAAATACCATATTCATCCTTTCTACCTCTCACGTAGGGAGGTAGTAACCACAAGCCTAATCTTGTCTCATACAAAAGCATTATCTTCATCCACGATGAGGTCTTTGTCTCATCTATGTCTAACTCAAAGTGCATACAAGTATCCATAAATCCAGTAACAATAATGCATCAATACAATCCAGCATGCCATAAAAATAGCTCTACACGAGAGGTGCATCCTAGACTACACAAGATAAAGCAGTCATGTCCGCAAAGAACTATTAGATCATAAAATCAATAACCAAAGGCATATCATTCCCTATAGCATATGTTCATTAATTCATAACCTGAAGAATCGTTTCATTCTACAACCATGGGACTTCTAATCATCCACCGCAAATAAATAGTAGGTGTCGGTATCTCATCAAGGGTCTCTCCCTCTGAATTGGAAGCCTCTTCAAATCACAATCAAGAAAGACATCAACTTGTCTATCATATGTCATGCATCAACAAAATTGTTAGCACGCAAAGTCAAACTATATCAGTTTCTTATATATATATATATGTGTGTGTGTGTGTGTGTGTGTGTGTGTGTGTGTGTGTGTATATATATATATTGTTACACTAAAATTTGTCACCATGACTATCTGCAGTTAGTATGGCTCCATCAACGGTCATACTATCCTCCTTTTCAAGCCCTATACCTCTGCTCTCCATGTCAAACTTCAAGAAAGAGAGAAAGTCATCAAAAATCATGTTTATCTCTGGGTACGCAGGTTCTCTCTACCTTGCCTGCATGTACGCATCCCAAGCTCATTGTACGCGTACTTGTACGCTCTGTAAGTCAAAGGATGGGTGCGTACTCCTGTAAAGGTCAAAAGGCGTGAGTTTCATCTTAAAAAAGTTACTTTTGGTCATTTCTAGAGCATTCTAGAAGATTGTTTGACGTGTATTGAGCGCCTCCAGATGGTTCATGCATCCCTATGAAAGAGGAACTTATCCCAACAAGAGAGGAGCTACCCCATCCAAAAGAGGGGCTTATCCCATTGATGGTGCACCTGATTAACTTCCTCTAGAGCATTATAAATACAGGCATTGGGCAGAGGAGAGGAGGCTGAAAGCTGAACATTCCAAAGGGTAGATGCTGCTGGAATTAGGACTTCCTTGTAAAAGCTTGTGAGGAGAGATTCTCATCCTTTCTTGTTTCATTTGGAAGTGGGTGAGCTTATCAAAGTAAAGAAAAACTCTTGTTGGACCCTCGGAGGAACTTGCACAACACCAAGGCTCAAGTTGTAATGGTTTCTTTTGTTTCCTATTAATACAAATAACTCCATTCTTCTCAACAATTTGTTATTAATGAGTTGTTTCATATACTCCTTGGTTTGTATGTTGAATATGTTTTATCTTATGAGATATTCAGGTGCTATGTAATCTTTTGATTGTTAGTGAATGCAGGTTTCGAAGTGAAGGAGGAGCTCATCCGGATCGACGAGGCTAGACTACTACAACAGCGTTGGACTACAAGTAGGATCTAAACACTTGATTTATTGTATGGTAAATGCATATTTAGAGAAGGATTGCTCTTGATTGCCTTGTTTGTCACTAGAAAGTCTTAGGCTTCTAGGGAGGTTGGTTTTGTCCACAAGATTAACTCTTTCCGCATGATAGGCCCAATGAATTCCATGCCTCGCTTGTCAAATGTCTCCAAGGCCACCTAGGTTTGTAGGGGCATTTCATCCTTGGGTGTGAGTTTTCCCATCCTTTAGAACTGATCATATTTGTTGGTATACCTTGTTGCATCTTGGTCAAGAGTGGGTCAATAATAGCCAGCTTGTACAGCTTTGAAAATTATTTCCTTGGCAAAAAAATGACATCCACGGGGCCCATCATGATAGGATGAGAGGATGTCAAAGACTTCAGTTTCCCTGAGACATCTCCTTAGGATCTTGTATGGTCCCAACTTGAAGATATTTCCCCTAATCCAAGTGAAAGGGGCGCTCTTCCTTACAATTGTGCTCTTCTCCCTAGATGACATATTTGGAGGAAATATTGCAGCCACTAGGTAGTTGGCTATGTCAGCAAACCATGGGGAGAGATATGAGATAAAAAATAACTGCTCGTTGGGAATATGATCATCGACCATCCCTTCATCACCTATAGACAAAGAAAGTCTAGAAAAAAAATATGCAACTATATTTTCTTTTCCTAGCTTACCACGGATAGTTAAATCAAACTATTGTAGCAATAGTAACCATATAATGATTCTAGCATTCACATCAGGGTTATTCATCAAGTATTTCATAGTTTCATGGTCAGTGTGCACAAACGTTTGGTATCCAGGGATGTAGTGTCTGAATTTGTTGGAGTGTACAATAGCTAGGAGTCATTTCTTAGTTACAGTGTAGTTCAATTAACCCTTAGACAGATTATTATTAATGAAGTAAATGGCAAAAGGTAACTTACCATTTATTTTCCCTAAAGATTCCCCACAACTTTGTTAGATGCATCAACATGGATATGGAAAGGAAAATCCTAATTTGGGCTTGTAGCTATGGGTGCAGTGGCTAATTTTTCTTTCAATATCTCGAGGGCCTCTTAGTATTATTTCTCAGTAGAATTTTGAGTCCTTAGCCAACAACCCAAACAATGGTGAAGCCACTTTGTTTAAACCCTTGATAAATCTCACATAGTATCCACTTAATCCCAAGAAACTCCTAACATCCTCTTCTTGTGAGGAGTAGGGACACTTTTTGTGATGCCACTTTTTTTTTGGTCCACTTGTATTCCTTCCTGAGATATCGAATGGCCAAGAACAATCCCTGCATTCATTAAGAATTCACCCTTATCAGGACTAAGCAAGAGGTTCATTTCAGTGCACTTCTTTAGGACTTTCCATAGGTTAGAGAGAGCCTCCAGGGAGTCACACCCATAGGGATTGAAATCATCCATCTAGATCTCTACATAGTCATGGATGAGCTCAACAAAGATTCTTAGAACTACCCTTTGAAATGTGGCAGGGGAATTACATAAACTAAAAGGCAGGACTCTATAAACAAAGGTACCACAAAGACATGTGAATGTAATTTTGTCTTTATCCTCAGGGCTGATCTGGATCTGATTGTAGCCATTGAATCCATCTAGGAAAGAGAAGAACTTCTTTCCTACAAGACCATCTAAAACTTGATCAATGAAAGGTAAAGGGGAATGGTATTTCTTGGTGGCTTTGTTCAGTTCTCGATAATCCACACAGATCCTCCACTACTCATTCTTCTTTGGGACCAAAACTAGAGGGAACACCCACTCACTACTTGAGATGGGGTATATTAACCCTGCATCTAGAAACTTTTGCAACTCCTGCTTTACTATGTCCTTGAGGGTTGGGTTCGTCCTCCTCTGAGTTTGGTGCACAAGCTTGCATTCCTTCTTGATGTAGATGTGATGACTACAAATTTAATGATGCATCCCCTTAATTTCTTTATAGCTCCAAGAAAAAGCATCTAAGTTCTCTCTCAATATTTTGCACAACTGCTTTTCCTGGTTGGCTGAGAGGGGTTAATATTTAAGGTTCTAGATGGACCAAATTCAACAAATTTGACATGTGCAGGACTTGGTTCAACTAGGCATAAATCAATCCAAGGATTACCCTTAGATTCATTCACCAGTTAAACAAGAGGCATGGTATTGGGGGGTTGGTTTTGGAGGATTTGGTCAATGAGGTCATCTTCATCAGGTTCCCCCCTCCTATAATAGCACCCAAGGTACAAATTGGATGGTATTTTGTATGTTACAATTCATATTCCTCCTCCTCCTCTAACCATAGGGATAAGTCATTCTCAATGGATGGAGGAGTAGCAGGGTAAAATACCCACTGTTTAAACAAATTATGCCCATTCTTAATGGTCATGTTCCCATCCCTACAACTAATGTAAGCATGAGAAGTGGCTAACCATGGCCTTCTCATGATGAGGGGCTAACCATTGAATTTGGTTTTGGGATGGACGACCAAGAAGTAAGTAGGTTACTCCCAGGAGTCGATAGAGACCATTACATCCCCAAGGGTCCATGGAGGTTTAGTTTTAGCATGGTTTCCTTAGTCATCACATTTATGACAGCCCCAAGATCAATTAGGGTGTGAGGGACAATGATGCCATCAATGTGCACATCTACAACTAGACTTCCAAGGTATAGATATTTTAGACAAATCACTCTCCCCAACATTAAATAAGATAATTGACCGATAACATTGATGGTGGTGGTGTCTCTTTTTCTCCTCCAAGGGTGTTTGAAACATTTCTCTTTGATAAGATTATTGTAGATGGGAACATCCTTAATAACTTGGAGGAAGGGAATTTTAACACACAGATTCTTCAATCCCCCCATAAGTTCAGTCTCTTTTGGGTGTGCTGGTTAGGATGGATCAATCTCTCAGGAAAAGGGGGTGGATTTACTTGAGGGATACTCTCCTCCTTTTCCTCTTCAATCTCCTCGGGTGGAGATGGAGGTTGGTTATTTGGGAGAACACTTTGAGACCCGAGGTTGATTTCTTGAATCTACACAACTTAGGCAACGTAAGATGTATCTCCACTATAGATCGATTGTGCCTTCTTATTATCTAAGTTTAGATTGGGTTGAGTAAGCATATGAGGTTGCTTGGTAGGATAAGGATGAGTGAGCTTTGGTTGAGATGGAGGTGGAGGCAGTAAAATAGAAGGTTGGTTGAGTTGAAGCCTCCGCCCTTGTGATGGGTGATTCCACTATGGATGTGGAGAAGTATATGGCTGAAATGGTTCATTGATAGGGTGGGGAGGCTATTGAGGTGCATAAGGCAAGAAGGAGTTGTGGACCATGATGGATGAGTAGAAGAGTACCATGGTGGCAATGGTGCATTCTGGTTTGGATAGTAATAATAGTAGGATGCACCTTGCATGCCCTATTGGTATGGACAAGGTCCTTGATGCCTCCTTTGATTGATGAAACAAAGTTACTCAGCCCCACCTTCTACCCCTTGGTATACAAATTTCAATCTAGGAAAAGAAGGACATTTATCTATGGCATGGTTCTCCTCATAGACTGAGTAGACCTCTATGACATGTAAGGGACATTCATTTCTCAAGTGCCTTCTACTTCACGTCGGGAAAAAAATAGTGAAGGCCCTCTCTACTTCCTCTTGTCTCCGCTTAATCTGCATGGCATCCATTTTCAAAGAAAACATATGTAACATTTCACTTTTGAAGTCCTCCAACATGTTTCTTATATCATTCTTGATGGATGTTGTGGAGGGAGAGGAACTGACCAATGCTTGACTAGATGTACGCTTCTTCCTGGTAGCCCTAGAGTAGTTCTTGAACATCATTTTTATGTCTTCATAGGATAACTAATAGATGTCTCCCCCATACATCATGTTGATGGTTTCTAGCATGTCCTCCCTCATCCCTCGGAGAAGAAATAACTTAAATGATTCAAGATCAATGGTGCATTTGGCCCTCCTATAACTGAGTTGGAATATTTCCTCATAGTCCTCTAGGGATTCATCAGGTCCAAGAGTCATTCTAAAGATTTGTTCTTTGGTTTATTTGGAACTACAATAGTCTTTGTATTTCTTGTTAAAGGCTTGCAGCATTTGAGCCCAGGTAGTGATGTTATCCCCAGGCAAACCCATAAACTAACGTAAGGTTGCATCCTTAAGGGTAGATGGGAATAACTTCATCCTCTAGTCATTAGAGTTATAGTCATAGGTCCTACAGACAACATAAAACTCAAACATAAAAGTATCAAGGTCCTCAGAGGTTAAGCCATGGAAGTGAGGAAGGGAAGTAAGGCTTATATTCTTCATTCTATCCTCTCCGTTAGTTTCTCTGATAGGGAAAACCTCCTCATTCTTGTTTTCAGCCATGTTTTGGGTAGGTGAAATGGGTTCTTCTTATTCCCTAATAGGTTCTTCAAAAATCTGAAGTTGTTCACCTAAGGGGTCTTTTAACTCCCCTTTAGTCAGAGAGGGAAGTTGACAATCACCGAAGAAGAGTGAAGGTTGATTTTTTGATGGTGTGGAGGTGTTTAGTAAGAATTTTCCTTCATTATCTCTATTCCTACAAGGCATGAAAGAAAAAAAATTCTTTTACGTGATTTTTTAACTGAATGCAAAACATAAAGAAATGTTTAAACAGAAATATCATCTTCCTAGACACCTCCCTGACAACGGTGCCAAAACGTGGTGAACCTTGGTATTTCACCAAGAGTGTTGTAACTCCTAGGGGCTCCTCAACTCTATTTATCAACCTGAGTTTCGTAAAAACTTCAAGGTGACATGTTGCATACACAGTAGATGGAATTCTACTCATGCCACCCTCAACTAGGTCATTTGATCATTAGGGCTCCAAGTCCATTCTTCTACTGAATTAGGGGGAATTAACTATTGAAAGTGAAATTCAAAAGCTAGTCCTAGTGTAGAAAAAGTAAACGATTTTCAAATCTAACATGTAAATGCTACCCACTTGCAAAAGCTACTGAATTAATTCATGAAAGAACACAAGAGTTATGCTACCTGCAGAAAGGAAATTACACTAATTACAATCAACCATCTAGCTATCAAATTCACTTAAAGACAAAAAAATATTCTACCAGCTCACTGTTATCCCCTACTATTTCCCAGGCTGAGGAGGAGATCGAAAGAGGTAACCTCGAACCACTTTTAGCTCAGTATCTAGCCCTACTGAGCTAGAGGGGGATCTCTCAAATTTTTTATCAATGAATAGATTTAAAGAACAAATTTTTTAGGCTAGATATGCAAGTTTGTTTGCGTATTTTTGAATTTGAGATTTTAAGGTTTGCTGGACTAGGGTTTAGAGCAAGTGATTACGTCTAGCATTTAGGAATGCAGAGACAAGTATAGAAAGGAGCTAGGTATCAGTAGACATATGGTATACTTGAAATTTTGTCAATGTAATATATTAGAAATTTTTGAAGAGACTAATGAGCATATGTAAATATGAATTCATTAGCTTTAGAAGAAATAAACACAATTATGAATTCCACATAAAAAGAGCTTGAAATAAAAAATCCTATCTATATAACTACAAATTAATTCATAAAAAAAGAAAAAGGATGTTAATAAATGATTTTTCAATTAGAAACTTATAGAAAGAGTAAACAAACACCATAGACTCACAAAACTAGAGTTCCTGAAAAATAGCTGCAACTCCTCCTGTATTAGCTAAAATGATCATAACATACAAGCCTCCTCCACAAAAGTCCAACCTCTCTCTCTAAAAGAGAAATGATACATATAGAATCCATTAGACCACTTCCCCACCTTCAGGAGTCGAACTCCTAGGTGGTGGAATTGATTCCAAGATTCTCTCAACCAACCTGTGAGAGTGAGAAGGTTAAACACAAACACTTCTTCGAGACTTTGTTTTGGATTTTGCTTCCTTAATGAGGCATATTAAACATCAAAAAAACATATCATGTGCATTTATTCATGCTTAAATCATCTAACCTTGAACCAAGTTCAATTACACCAAGAGTTTTGATTTTGACCAAGTCAAACTGAAAACTAAGAAATTTACATAGTGAAATTTTAAATAAAAAGCACAAGAAATTGTAGAAGTGCAACACCGACTTTAAGCCCACTTTAAGGTGCCTTCCTAAGGTCCAAATGAATATATTAAAGAATGGTCACCTAGATGTTCAAGTCTAGTTTTCGGAAAACCATCAATGTTTCAAAATGACCAATGGGAAGACCTTCAAAAATTCAATCTCCCAAGGTCGCTCCAGAAGTGCAGCGCTTATCAAAAAGAGGTCAAGAAAGCTGATTTTTGACCACTTTTTCCTTTCTTTCTCAAGATTTAGGCCCTCTCTGGAAAATATAAAGAAATTTGTTTTGGGAGGATTGCAAGGGATTTCCAAAAATGCAAGCCATTTCTGATTTGAGTGCCTAAGGAAAAAGCGCAGTGCCAAGGAGTTACGCTTCTGTGACTAGCCAAATTTTTGCATAAGGCACCAAAATATCCAAAAAACCAAAAATGTTCAGAATTTCTTCAAGATCAGTCAAAAGCTTTAAAATGAGGTATGATAAACCCTCATGGATGCTTCAGTAAGAATCTCTAAGTTACCCTTTTCATTTTGGTCCTTTAGGGCTTCTTTGAGCTTGTTTTCTAGTTGTTTGACGTTGACATTGCAAATCATATTCTTGGCCTGGTAGTGATGTGCCACATGCCTTAGTAGCTGGTTGTCTCTATTAGCCTTGTCCAGAAGATTCTCCAAGTGGTCATTTACCTTGTCTAACCAATACTCCCTATCTTCATTGACCTCTAAGGAAATTCTGTCTTCTAACTCTAGTTCCTCATCTAGCAAGATGTGTTTTTTCTCCTCTTTCAATGTTTTCTTAAGCCCTTTGGTTCTTGGCCTTTTTTTCTTACTTTGTCCTTGAGTTCCTTCAGGCTCATTTATTTCCAAGACTGATTTTCCCTTTCCTTCTTGTTGCAATAGTTTAGCTTGCTCCCTTTCCATGATAAGTTGCTTTGCCTTCAACTAACTATTTTCTTGTTCTAATAATGAACTGAAAAATGTTGCCCTTGCCATGTTTTCCATGAGTTCTCTGATCTAAGAGTCTTTGTCTTTGATAATCTGCTGAATGCTTGAAGGCTCATTTTCTTATTCTAAGTCTACTAACTCAAACGCATGCTCAACCAAATCTTTATCTTGTATTGGTGACTCTTGTTTTGCTGATGCAGAAGGCTTGGCCCCTTTCTCACCATAAGTAAACACAAGCCTTTTTCCTCTTTTGTACATCCTAGTCACCTTAGGTCTAGGTGCTTTAGGAATCTCTACTGATTTTCTTGAGGAGACAACCTCCATTTGTTGCGTTGGCATGCTTGAATGCTGAACTAAAACATTGGATTCATGCCATTTCAAAGCTGCCTCTAAGAAAGAATCCCATGTCATGTTTTTCTCTGCAAGTTGATGGAGCACTATAGTCTTGATCAAAATATGATGAAAGAGACTAGGATAGTGTTCTTTGTTTTTCACTTGTACCTTCTCTAACATCTTGGAAAGGCTCCTACGTAGATAGTTGCACATGTTTAGAGGTTTCTGAGCTGTAAAGTGCATTAGAAGTTGGATGTGATAGGCATATAGTCTAGAGAACCTTCCTTCACATGTGAAGAATTTCATGACAACTTTCATCAATGGAGCATACTTCTCCAACATGTATCTAAAAGGTATGATATATGTATGAGTCTCCTTGTATGGTGTTTTCAAGAAGGACCTGTAATGTACAAGATCTAAGTTCATCCCTTAAACCAATATTCACCATGATCTGGTATCCCTGTAGTAAGTGAAATAGAAGCCACTGAAAATGTGAACTCAACACCAGCAATAACAAAACTTTCTCCTTTCAAATGAGTAGTAACCCAATCTGTCAACTGTTCATGGAAACCTACTCTGCACACCCTTTTGCAAAAATCTAGACAATTCACATCTTCAAAGGGTGATGCATTGATCTCATTGCAGTTGGCTGGTTCATATCTGAGAATTTTTCCTCCCTTATGGTGTTTCTTCCTTTCTGGTGAAGAATATCATTCCATGATGACAAAAACCCTAGTAGCAGGAAAATGAGAAAAAACAACGAGGGATGAGTGAAAAATGAAATGATGGGTAGGTGGAGTTGAAAAAATTGAAAGGGAATTTCTAGGAGGTGTATATGGACTCTGAGCAACTTATGAAAATGAAATTAAGTGGAATGAAGGATAGGAGTATTTGTTAAAAATGAAAAACAGATTTTCTAGGAAAACTGTCCAAATTCATTAGGAATGAGCTAGGGTTTCAATTTTGGTGAAGTAATTTGGTGATTTGCAGTTGGTTCAATGGTTCATAATGTATATTAAACATGTGTAGAAGTATAGAATGATAGTTTTACATGTTTAACATGTGAAAACTAGACCAACCATCATCAACCCTAGCTCATTTCATGAAAAATTCACTAAAAACCCTAAATGAAAAAATCTTAAGCTTGAATCCATCTTGCTAAATAAAAAGGTAAGTAAGGTGATTTACTTACTTGTAGAGGAGTCTAGGTTAGTAAGAAAACAAATTGAAAGCTTGAAATTTCAAATTGGGTGAGTTTCTTAAAGATTTTGAGCTGCTCTGGCACAAGCGCAACACAGTCTCTAGAAGCATGGTGCCAAAGTGCAATGTAGTGTCCAGAAGCATAGTGCTAGCCTCAGAAGTGCAGTGCAACACCTTGAAATTTTATCTAATTTTGCCTAAAAACCTGAGTTTTTCTCACCAATGGATGAGAGAACCTAATGCACAAAGGGGAATAAAAGGAAAATAAAGTGAGTTTGGGGTGTTTAGGGTCTATATAGGCAATTTAGCTTTCCTTTTGAAAAGAAATGGGCCCCACAAACCTTTCAAAAAACTGATTTTTCACTTTTAAGACTAAGTCACCTTGGAGAGTTGAAATCTAGGCTACATTTTCACTTTTGAACACTAAAACGTCTTCTCTTGTAGCCTTTGAAACTGAAATCATGATGAACTTGTGAAACTCATCAAGTTAATGTCAAAAAGCTACTTGTCATGCTTTATTTAATGTTGGATTTACACATGATGATGATGGACATTGAAACCCTAATGAACTAATGAAAACTTGAAACTATATGGAATGATGATGATGACTAATAAAATGGAAACCTTCTTTTTATTATGACACCTTCATCTGAATGAGGTAGGTGACTAGCATATGTGACCTTCCCAAAAGACTAAAATCATTCCTAGACCAACTAACTAGTGACCAAATTTTACTCTGTAAACCTAGTGACATGGTAAATTTTGACTTTGAGACTCTTGACAAACTTGGTAAAAGCATATTTGATCACAGATGATAAGCAAACAAGACTAACACTAATACTCACAACTCAATATTTCATAATAATAATAATAATAATAATATCCATTTTTAAGGTCACTGCCAAGCCAGACACCAAATTGGTGTATGAGATCCCCTTGTTTGTGGGACAAGGGACCCACCTCCGTGCAGCGATTTGACTGCTAAGTCTACGAAGGCATACATATTCTACCCCTCTCTGGTTTTGAACATGTGACCTCTTAGGAAGAAACACATGTTCTTAACCATTAGGCCCACTCAAGCTTGCATCATCATCATCATCTATCTAATTCATGCTTGCATATAGAGTAATGTCCTATTTTCCAAATATGTGATGAAGAAACTAATGCTATTTCCTCTTGCAGTGAAGGGAAATGAATGGTGGGAATGGCCTAGGTGGTACCTCTAATCATGGATTCCAATTCGGGGGGTCAACCTACTCCAAAACTAATCCATACTAGCATTACAGCTCAAAACAAGGGTAAAATCGGCTACTACAGGCATGCTATAGGATCCTTGTATTACTATAGGAAGGCTTCCGAGAGGGTTTGGAAGGTAAGGATGATGGGATAAATTGGGTGGAAATATGGATGAAGGTTGTGGTGGATGTATGGAAGGTGACCTAAAAAGCAGAGATCAAGAATAGTGGTTGGGATTCATAAAAAGAGAGTGGAGAAGTCCTAGATGGAGATGGTGAAAAGGCCCCTTTCCTGTAGGTCCAAATGTCCTGCAACATCACATGCACCTACTCTTATTTTAATTTAAAGAATATTATAACCAATGGTGGAAAAGATGAGTTGAAATTGGAAACTATCTAACTAATTCTAAAAACTCTTATCTATGCAATGAATTAAATTCTAAGCTACAACAATCATATGTAAAACAAGATAACTAATGTAGACCTTCTTCCAAGAAATCATCACATAGTGTTTTTGGGTTGTGATTGTAAAGTCCTCTAGTCAGGCTCCCATGAGAGAGATGAGATAGAGGCAACAATCATAGGTTTTCTGAGGAATTAGATTCTACTAAAATGCAACAACTAATAAACTTTCTAAGCTAAAAGGAATATCAATACATACGAGGGACCTAAGCTACTAGGGTTGGGCCCAAACCCAAGAGACTCAGCCTTCCTAACTAACTCAGTGATGGATCAATAAGAGAATTCTCTTTATCATTGCAAAACTATCAAATACATCACATAACAAGTCAAAAATAATGGTAAGAAATGCTTATGCTCAATTGTTTCTTAGCTGCCAACAAAATTCGAATCCTAATGTGTTCCTTGGCATGTTTATTTATACAAAAGGGTAGCTACCAACATCTCCCTAGAAAATAGAGATGTTTATCTCCCAAAACTCGAGAAAGGTAGATCTAGATCTTCCTTCAACTACACTGGCTTGGCTACCAATGACCTCATCCTACTTGGCTGCCAGTGACCTCGTTCTACCTGGTTGCCAATGACTCCGAGTTGATGAGAGACAAAGTGACGATATTGGTGTATTGAAGCAGTTAAGGAGGTGGAAAACCTCCTAGAATCTCTCCTTGTTGTCTACTTTGAGCTCCTGCATTGAAACTATATCAAAATTGTCCCAATTCCTGCATTTAAACCATGTTAGGCCACATGACATCGCAACACATATTTTATCCTCCTCACTAAGCATAATATAACAAAAATTGTAAATAAATGTGAGAAAGAGATAATTCTAAAGCTGGAGGATGGAATTATGACCCTTGTGATATACCTATTTATGAGCCTCATCGATTATATCCAGAAAATCCATCAATCATGGATAACCTTGAAGATCCCGTGACTTTCTACAAAATATGATCCATCTTTGGAAGAGGGTAGTTTTCCTTTAATGTTGATATGTTTATGTTTCGGAAGTCTATACATAACCTGATCTCTCCATTATTCTTTCGTATAGGCACTATATTTTCCACCCAAACTGAATATTTTAATGGCAGAATTATTTTTTCCTGAAGCGATTTTATCACTTCCTCTTCAATTGAGGACAACAATAAAGGATTGATTTGTCTTAGCTTCTGCTTGTATGGCTTGACCCCTGGCTTAATTGGGACCTTATGTTGTATAATGGATTTATCATAGGTTTTAATTTCTTCACAAGACCATGCAAAAACACCAGAATACTTCTTAAATTGATCAATAAATTTGTGGTTATAATCTTTTAAAATACCCTTTGCCAATTTCACAAGCTTAGGTTGTTGTTCAGTGCCAAGATTACAATATTCAATGTCATCCTCCCATATTTACTTGCTAACATTCACAGGAACATCATTTACATCAATAAGTCTCTCCAAAGGAGCTAGACCTTAGGAAATACATTACGTTTCAGTTGTATAATTTTGTGGCCTGCAATAGAATATTTCCAAGGTAACTCATCTTCAACTTCTTCTTCTTCAACATTCTTGTCATCTTCTTCCTGATCAATTTTCAAATTAGAAAACTCTCTAACAAACTCCAAAAATATTTTTATTTGTTCTTCATCTTTAAATACCTGCCAATACTTCACATTGTCAAGTATAGAAGGCCTCCTTATGATTTCTACTTCATATCTGAATTTTAGATACTATGGAGGTTTGAAGGTGCTAGCTACCACTACAAGTGAATCAACCAATATGTTACCTTCTCTTGGAAAAAAATGAATGTTGAATGCTAAAATAAATTATCTACGAAATCTGTCATTTCATTCCAATAAGATCTAAGCCTTAGATGCTTCGTCTAACACTACCATCTTATTTTTTTAACCACCAATTTGAGTCCCCAAAAATAGATATACATTCAATTTTCATGTTCTTGGCAGCATAGAAACCAATAATTAGAGCATCATATTCTATTATATTATTAGTGGAATCAAATTCAAGTTTATAAGAAAGAGGGACCATTTCACCCTTTGGGGAAAGAAGTAGAACCCCTGCACCATTTCCCTCTTTGGAATAAGCACCACCAAAATATAACTTCCAAATACAATTCTACACTACTTCTATTTTTTGAATTGTTGAAGGAACTTGCATCTATGTGTCCTCAGTAATATCTTCATTGACTTCCAACATAAAACAAGAAAAGTCCTTGTCTTTGATATAAATTTGCGGATTGCTAGAACTCCCTTCCTTCGCAATTGTCTTGACAAATATCGACTCTCAATACAACCTTATCTCTTCTCCACTAAAAACTAGAATTATAGCATAAGTTAAATCCAGTTTCATAAGTTAAATCCAGTTTCAACATTCCTCCAAGCTTTTATCACCAAGATCTAGAATGTAGAATCCCAAATCTTGTTGGGATATCTGCAACCACAATGTCCATAACAATACTCCTAACTAGAATCTGAGCCAAAGAAACCACAAGATATTTTAAAATTCCAATACAGTTTACTCTTTTGGAGTCAAATGAATACAAATCTTTGTAACGCTTTGTAATGTGTAGATTCAATTGCTTCATTACAAAGAGAGGCATAAATTTATGAGAGGCCCCAGAGTCAAGCATATAATTATGTAGCATGAGATCATGCACTAAAAGAGTAATGTAAAAAGGAGTTGTTAAGTCTTGTTCCTCCACATGAGGACCAAACATGACTACTAACCTTTCTTCTTCTAGATTAATTGTATACGCTGAAACAAATGCCTGAGATAAATTAATAAAATCTAAGATTTGTTTTCTGTAAGTAGGATGCTTAGCTAGCTTAGCTAATGGGATTGGGATATTCACTTTCTCTAACAACTTTTCAATATTAAAAGGATGTACCTCTTTTCCTTGTTTTTCTTTCTCTTCCTCTACTAACTTATCTTTTTGGACTCTCATCTAATTTGTAGTAGATGAATTTACCTGCTTCTCCTGATTCACTTTTACTTGTTGTCCTTTAGAGGTTTCTCCTTGTTGGACTAGAATAGTCTAAATTGCGTACTTCCCCTTATCATCATCTCTCTGAACAGACTGCTTAGGTTGTTCCTAAGGTTGATATTGAGTCCTAGATATCTTCCTCGATCTAAGATCATATTTTTTATGCAACTCAACCTACATCATATCTAAAAATTTTATGCGATATTCATTAATTTATTCGTCGCCCAAAGCAACTTGTGAATCAAAATCAATATTTTCCTCAAACAATCAGGGAAAATTTTAAGAACCACCCTAAATTTATATGTATCATAAATGGGCGAATCCCCATGATACATAGGAAAAATGGGAGGTGATTTTATCAATAATATAATATGTATATATAATATTTTTAGCGAATCTCTCACCAGATTATATTATCTTGTAAAGTCATAGGGAATCTTTCACTAAATTATAAAATCTTGTAAGATCTTGGCAAGTCTTTCACTGAATAATAAAACATTGTGAAGTCTTGGCAATTTTTTTGTTAAAGTATGAAACCATATATGATAATCAGAAAACATATTCATTAAACTCTAATATACTAACATACATGTTTGGAAAAAAGAAACATAATTTTCTCTTCCTACAAACAATGTTGCAAGTTTCAGTGGTCGGGTTTGTCAAGGTTCTTACTATACACTCTTTCATATTCTTCTATTAGTTTTGATAATATTCCACAAAAAAGTTCTTGTAGGTGTTGATCTTGACCACCAGTTCTATCAAGGTAGCAGAGATAAATCTTTTCTCTACCACTTTTTTCAATCTATCAAATTTATTTCTTATTCCATAGACTCCAATCTTTTCTCTACTACTTGTGTCAAGTTATCAAATTTCTTTCGTATTCCATAGACTCCAACTCAGAGATAAAAAAATAAATAAATAAATAAAATAACAACACATCAAGTTTGTTTACCCCAACACGCCAACAAGTAGCAAGCCCCAACTATATAATATAAGAAAGTAGTAGGTATCCCAAAGCCCTGAAGGGGATCAAATGGAAAGAAGTGACCATTGTCAACAGCCTTCCAATCAATATATAAATATATAAATGTAGTTTTATTATTATTTTAATTAGAAATCTTCAATTAAATAATAAAATTTAATTACATCTCTCCCAATCTAAATTGCTTATTAGCGTAATTCACTACCTTCATACATCTTGCATTTTTTAACAGCGGTGAAACATGTGGATTAATTTCCTTTTTGGTGCACAATCTCCACCTTTTAGGACAATATGGTGCAGTGGCCCAACCCCTACAGATGATTATGACAAACTAAGAATAACAGAGAAGATGAAAGGTTGTACAAACCAGCATATTTTTCAAACAACTAATCCAACATCAATACCTTAACTTTTTCATGAAAATATCATATTGTGAACACTTGAAAAATGGTGGGAAATCTAGGTTTGAATTTTTTTTTGTTAAATCAGAAAAACCAATATTAATGGATATATTGGTATTTTTTACTAAATTTTGTGAAGTGACTAAATGTAGCTTTAACCATTCACCTTAAGATGTTTTTTACAATATAATTTCCTAAGTCTATTTAATATCTTTATTATCATAAAAACCAACCTATATCCATCTTAACTCCACATCTAGCACTCTTAGGGGGCTGAAATCTATTTATCCCTCTCAGCACTTGGTAGACCCAGAATTAAGATGGATCTAAGCTAATAGAATTTCTCCTTTAAATATTCTATGCTCACATGAATACCATGGTATTACCATGGGTTATCATAAACTTGGAGCTTAAAAACTACTATTAGTAATTTATAAAAATTAATAAAATATAATTGATTTTTTTATTTTTTTTTTTTATTTAACCAGTTAAAATGTTTAAGTGACATTAAATTAGAAGATCATTTTTACTCTTGATCTACCAAGCCCTGAGAGGGATTAAACATGTTTTCACTCAATGCTAATTTGCATATCACGATATTTGATCCCTCTTAGCGCTTAGTAGATCCAGAGTAAGGATGGATCTATGTTGGTTTAATTTCCCCCTTTAAATAGGCTACATTCCACATGAATACCATGGGTCAATACCATGTGTCATCTTTATTTTTATTAATACTAATATTAGGGTTAATAGTGTTTTTTTGCATCGTATTAATAATAATTTTCCCCATGGTATTTGACCAATAGGCTTCATTTAAATATAACGCATTTTTTGAGTGTTCGTAAATATAAGGTGACTTATGGAGTAAATATAAAAAATGTTTTATTTATTTTACCATACCTCTCGTTTATTTATATTTTTTATTAAATTTACCATACCTTTTTATAAATATGGTATTTGGCCCATAGATTCACTTAAATAAAACCTCTTTTTTGAGCCTTCTTAAATAGAAAGAGGGTTATGGACTAAATATAAAAAGAGGCTTTATTTATTTACCATACCTCTAGTTTATTTATATTTTTATTTATTTACCATACCTCCACTTTATTTTTATTTTTATTTATTTACACCCTTGAGTGTTCGTAAATATAAGGTGACTTATGGAGTAAATATAAAAATATGTTTTATTTATTTACCATACCTCTAGATAATTTATATTTTTATTAATTTACCATACCTCTTTTATAAATATGGTTTTTGGCTCATAGGATTCACTTAAATAAAACTCTTTGTTGAACCTTCTTAAATAGAAAAAGGGTTATGGACTAAATATAAAAAGAGGTTTTATTTATTTACTGTACCTCTAGTTTATTTATATTTTTATTTATTTACCATACCTTTGGAGCTAGTATAAAAAGAGGTTTTATTTATTTACCATACCTCCACTTTATTTATATTTTTATTTATTGACACCAAATACAACCTCTCAAACCAGAAAATGAGCGATTGCAAATGAATTTAACATTGCAAAGCATAAAATCGGGCGATTGTAATGGAATATAACCTCCCAAACTAGGTGAATCGGGTCAAATAAGTCTTTTCATGGTTTATCCGCCCTTCTTTTTGGGATAAGATGAAAAAAATAATTATTTTTAAAATAAAAGTTGGGCTAAATATATGAAATGGGTGTTTTATAAAAATTTCACCCCTCTAAAATGAAAAACCCCTTAAATTTCACCCTTCGGCTAAAATTCACCCCTAAAATTTACCATGCAAACAACTCCTCACCTTCATCCTCTGATAGAGTAGAGTACTATTTTTCTTGAAATTTTAGAGTTTCCTCCACTATTTCTAATCGTTCATCCTCAAGATAAAGAGGAGGTTGCACCTAATCTTGATCCTTCCTCTCCCTCTACATAATTTGCAAAGGACATCTTCTGAACTAAGCATTGAAATTTATGTTCAATGCCTGTTGGATTTTTCTAGGTAGATTCTTGTTTTCTAACTCCTTGTTCACTAATTTATGAGATAATTTTATGATGACTTTTGTCATTTCATCCAATTTTTGTTCTTGTGAGTCCTTTTGTTGATTTGAGGGTCCTGTTTCTTCCTTTCCTTTCTTCTTTTCAGTATGCTCAGTTTTTTATTTTATTTTATCTTCTCACTACAGATAAATTTGCCTCAATCTCCAAGGCACCAATTTGGATTTGGTCTAATGTGGGAGATCTTCTTTCTCTCAATGTGAATCCAAAATCCAATTCAAAAGCCCCTACAAAAACTACTTTTGCGCCTGCAGGGGTTGGTTTAATTACTACCAGGAGATTGTTGTAGAGCTTATTAAATCTCTTAATAAATTCAACAACTTCCTCAGTTTGATAGCATTGAATTATGTCAAGAAATAACCATGGTCCTTCTTTTCTCTCCACCTTTATATAAAAATATTCTCCAACTCTTCCCAATTATTAATGGAATTGGCTGGGAGGGTTTTGAACCACTTCCTAGCTTCTCCACCTAGATATTGCACAAACAACCTCATTACCAAATCCAAAAATTACACATTGAGATTCTCTGCAAAGGCACATAAAGTTGTTATATGATTCTCAGTTGTAAGTTCATCTTCTCATGTCAATCTTGGCAATAACTTAAAGTAATATTTAGGCATTACATTGATGGGTTGAGGGAGATTGAGTGGAGCATATATGTTCAATAGGAACCTGGGAATTTCCATGTTTTCATTTGGGAGAGGTGGAAGATTATTTGCTTGAAACATAAAATAAGTTGGAGGAATTATAGAGATTGGGACAGGATGGGCAATTGAAGGAAAAATCTGATATGGAGCTTAAGTAAATGGTCTTTATTTCTTTGACTTCTAAAATAATTGGAAAAGAGAAATAAATGGATTCAAATGATATTTCTTCAAGAGCAGGTCTGGGAAAAGGGAAAAGAGGAGGAGGAAAACCCCCTTCATAGAAATCCACATTTCTTAAAACTTATTATGGATGCGATTCTTTGGTATCTTGTGAAAAAAAACTAGAACCAGGAGTAGATAAAGTGGGACTTAGGGTTTTAGGAGATTATTTTTCTCTCCAAACCCTTCTGGAAATAATCCTTTCAAGGTCAGATAAAGTTGGGGTTTTTTGTTGGGAAGTATATGACATTGTGTAGGGTCTTCTTGAAGCTAGGACTGATACTTTTAATTCCCACTTGGTGAGAGAAACTCAGCCAACACAATATCTTTTCTCATCAGACAAAAACATGTTTTCAAGAAAGCCTACGGGGAAATAACTTCATTCTTTGTTCCCCAAAAATGGCGCCAAAATATGTTGTAAACCTAGATACAACCTCTAGTTGAGAGGAGGTTAGTGCATAGGAAATTTGTACAAAAAGATGAAAATTTTGTTGGACATCTTGTACATGGCTACTTAGATATGTTTCATGAAGGAGTAATGTAGGGGTAGCTCTTGGAGAAAAAGGGCACTTTTCCAGATGGCCATGATGCCTATAAAAATGATCATTGGGTTGTAGTAGGGTTACAGAATGAAATAGTGAAAGATCAAAAATAGAAGCTTGTAGTAACAAAATCATATATAATAAATCTTAGAAGAAATCATGAAATACTTTAGAAATGAAAATATGGAGCGTAATTTAAGGTTATTTTAATTAAAAATGCATAGGTACTGTAAAATTTTCCAAGCAAAGCAAATTTTTTTAATGTAAATAACCAACAAATTCTTTACACATTTGCAAATAAGAAAAATAGATAATGATGATAATGACTTACAACAAAGAAAGGAACACATATCATGCTCAATAGACAGTTGAAATCATCGAGAAATTTTATTAAGTCTCCAAGAAATTTCAGATACATTACACAGGAATTACTCTCTGAGGCCGAAAATTTGGAACTCGAAAATTGATCCCTTCATGTCGTTTTAAAGAAAACTTTAGATTGAGGATAGTTACAAAATTTGTTAACTATCAAAAATTGATTTAAAACTACTTCTAACTTGGTTCAGTTCTTATGAAGACTCAAAAACTAAACTTAGGAACTAAAATTACTTTAGCTTGAAAATTACAAAATATATCATTTCTTTTCATATAAAAACAAATGCTTTATCATCATTTGATCAGTTGAGATTCTTGTGCATTCTCACTTGATAACCCTCTTGCTTACTGCAAACAAAGGAGAAACTAATTACCGCTCACAAGGGCACCCACAGCGGTAAGCGATGTCGCCAAGGGGCGTTGTCAAGGTTAAGCTTAACTGTAGATCACCCTGACAATGATTTTCCCATCGAACCATCTATAGGGGAATGTACCTCTATAAAATTCAATTGATTTTTTATGTCGGGTTTATTGAGCATGAGGTCCCAATGCAACCAGCGACGATGTGCCACAGAGTAGCACATTCTTTAAGCTTCACCTTTTCTGCCACCATACATCAAGCCCACCACTATATTAAAATATTATTCTATAGAAGGCCTACATTACCTTTGATCAAAAGATTAAATTTTCAAAAATACTACATATAAAAAATCCCCATGACCTCTTTTGTATTTTTTGCATTTTTCTGTTTTTTTCCTTTTTTTTCTTTTTTACTTCCTTTTCATACATTTCTTTTTGTTTTTTGCATATATTTTTTATATTGAAACAAATGAAAATTGACTATCAAACTCTCAAACCTTGGCTTTAGTGCAATTTGTCATAGTACTTTATAAGGAATCTTCTTAAATACTTAATCTTGATGATATCTACTTGTGTGACACACTGGGCATTGTTGTAAATTTGCATTCTATCCATAGTAAAATATATGGTCATTTGGAAATGTGTCATATATATTGTACTCCATTCCAATATATTTCATTACTAAAGATACGTCTTTATGAGAATGAGGAAACTTATTGTCCTTTGGAAGTATTTTGCTTGCCAGAGGTCTACATGATGCAACAAATGATTTTTATAAGATAATTATACACAATATTTAAAACTTTTAAGACATCTAGAGCATTAATCTATATGAATATCAAATCCTATCTTAATATATTAGTAAAAAATGTGTAACCTTCAAGTTCAACAACCACATAAGTGTCGCCAATATAGAAGTATCAACATTTAGAAAAAGAGGCATCCAAGCCAACTGAGCTAGGGGTGAATCAATAACTTCTTCAAAAGATGTGTAGAATAATTTGATTAATTCATTGACATTGGCCTTATTTGTTTGTGAGGTGGTTTAATCCATAAATGTGTCTTATTATTCATATTCAGAGTGTCCATCATCATTAACATTCATTGGTTCTTCAGGAATATTGGGAAAAAATCAATTGAAATGATTAATAATAATGTATTAAATAATGTGTGTATTTATTTATTATAAGAATAACAATTTGTTCATTATAATGTACTTCTTCTATATAAACTCCATGGCTCAATCTATGGATACCAAAAAGTCTTTCCTTCTTTGGTTTCCTATTTTGGCACCGTTTACAAGTGCAAGATATCATTTCATTGAAGTGTTCATTTTTCCTTGGAGTAGGTCTTGCTACTCATTCATCTAAATATTCATATGATGATGTGTTATTTCCCTTAATGCACCATGTAATATAAACCATAAGAGTGCAAGTTTTAACTTGAGTATTACTTATTTTTCATGAAAACATGATTCTTAGGTGCATGATATGTTACAACTTAAGAAATTTGAAACTTTGAAAACGTGGTTTTAAGGTGAGATACACAAAGGTCGAAAAGTTTTAACCATTTTTATATAGAATCAATTAGAATGAAAAGTGAATAAAAATTTTGAACTTTCTTAAAAATTTATGTTGAGAAACAAAGGGTCCAAGAAACCTCAAACTGTAGACAAAAGTAAGGGGTCTGAGAAAACTCAAGATAGATTGATTAGGGTAAAAAAACTAGGCATATTAGGCCACAGAACTAGAAGCCTCATACCTTTTTTAATTTATAACCAAAAAGACTCAAAATGCCAACAATGGTTTCCTATATACTAGGAGTGATGAAGTATATTTTTTGGAAAGACTCTATGGCAGGGAAATCGAGTCACCTTGAGATTGGATGAATTATTTTTTAGGCTGATTCTTGGACATATTCGAAGTCCCTGGAGAAACGAAGTGATCCTGAAGATAAACATAATTTTTTTAAGCTAATCGATGGTTATATCATAACTTCTGTGACAGCAAGGGATTCGTAAAACTGAGTGATATTCATGAGTTATGAAAACCATGTAAAGAACCCTTATGGCATAGGAAAAACCTTTATGAAGTGGGTCGAGATTCTATTAGATAGGCTTGAGGCTGAAATTGTAGTACGAATCCATTTCATGACTACATGAAGTTGTTGGAGTGTGAACAAAACCATTTCAAAGTAGACTGATCCCTCAGTAAGGAGAAACTAAGTTCTAGAATAGGTTGAAATTGTGAAACAAACCCAATTCTGGGACCATTTGAAACAGTTTAAGGTTGAAAGAAGGTATTCCAAGCGAATATACTATGGTCAAATTAAATTATGGAACATGCTCGAAGTTCTCGAGGCAACTACAGGAATCTTAAGGCAGATTCTCGAAGAGTTTCCAAGAAAATATTAGAGTTTTGTCACCTTTATGACATCTCATTATCTCTTTGAAACAACTCATAATCCATGCATGAGCTTCCATTTCATCTCAGATAGTCCCTGTAGTAGGATGAGGGTTTCATACTAAATTCAGAACTACCCAAAGAAGTAGAAGTAGCTTGATTCACATGAGTTAATTAGTGGTCAATTTCTGATTAGATTAGTAATTTTTGTACTTGGTTTCTTTATGCTGGAATTTGAATGAGATTTGCATTGTTGGATCTATTTTGGAATCAATTTATTTATGTTGAATTTTGAATTAGATTTGTATTGTTGGGAATTATTTTGGAATTGGTTGGAATTGGGTTGTGTTAATACCTTGAATTGATGAATGATTGATTGTGTTGATAAAAGAATAGCATCAATTTATAAACGTTATATTTGCACTGGAACATATTGTGTATTTTCTAAGAAAGTGGGAATTTTTTTATTTCTTAACAAACTGTAGGAAAAAAAATACCCTAGTACATTACAAAGGCCATAGGCAGAAGCAAGGGGTCCAAGAAACCTTAAAATATATTGATCAAGGCAAAAAAATTGGGAAAATAAGGCCACAAAACTAGAGGCCTCAAACTTTTTATCAATTCAGGACCAAAATGCCTCAAAAGGCCAGCAATGGTGGAAAAAGTTGCCAATGAGAAAACTATGGTTTAAAGAGGTTATTCATCTTCTCATATAATTGATTAAATAAGGCTTTAACAAGTTTAAATTCAAAAAGGTGTGTTTTATCTTCATGTGAAAGGTTGTTGTTTACACATCTATTAAGGACTAGTTGATGAAGCAAGTTCCCGTGAAATATCATTATGGAAAATATTGAAATAGCATGTTCTCTCTTTGTTGAAGTAATTTTATAAAGCATTCTTTCATGGTAATTAGAAGGAATTATTTCCTTAAAGAGGCAAAGTACAAGCCTTACAAAGGCTATCATCAATCATGATGCATTTGACTAATATTGGAATTTGACTGAATTAAAAGGTCCTTGATTGATAATATGAACAAGACCCTAAATTCTCATTGGATAGCCTCCAAGATAAATTTGAAACATATTTAAAGAATTTTCCTCATGACATGGAAAATGGTTATTTTGATTATTTGAAGCTTGTATGCAAGTTTTTCTTTGGTGGTGTTGCTAATCTCTAGTTTGTTGAAATAAGGATTGAAGGAAGTAATCTCAATATGCTTTCTCTCAAAATGTCTCTTAGGAAACTACACGAGAATCTCTTCAAGAATATCACTAATGAAAGGAATAAATTATGCGAAAATTAGTATACCTTTGCTAATAACATTTGGTAACCTGAAGTGTGATATGTTGGATTGAAGTTTTTGGGACCTTTGTGTTTTTTCATAAGCATGGTGTTGTTTTTGAAACTACAATATATTAAAGTATTAATGCCATTTGTTGGCATGAACCTTGCACTACTTTAGAGAAATATTGTATGACTAAGTAAGGGCTCTAGAAGATGCCTTGCATATGTTACTAATATTGTTGGTTGTTGATGCTAGTTTATTTGGGTGCTAAAGGATGGGACCTATTTTTTGAATATGACATGTTTAATGGATGCCCATCCCATAATACTAGAGCTTATTCTTTGCACATCATGGTAGTCAAAATTGAAATGAGTTGGATCACTGTTATTAGTATATTTGAAGAGAGCAGACTTTGATGTAGATAGTTCCTTGGAATGTCAAGATGACATATTATTTTCATGAAGTATTTTGACATGACAAGTTTACAATGAATAAGATACTCTATGTGCTACCTATTAAATCATAGGTTAGTGTTTCATTTCATTAAAATGATACCACAAGTACCAAAAACAACAATATAAATTCTATCCATCTAATTTGAAAGTCGATTTCTTCAAGACTAGCATATATATTTATACTATCAAGAGAATGAAGCTCAATTGGACAGGACTTAGGTTGATATATCAAATACTCCTCCATCCCATTCCCTCCTAGTAGTCTTTTCTATCCCATTCCCTCCTAGTATTCTACTAAAGAGGTGGATGAGGAAGAAGAGAAAAAGAGATGGGATGACATTGATCTAAAGGCAAGATATGACAGGATAAATGCAATCACAGATATTGTATCTTATGACTTAAGACAAACAACACATAAGGATCAGAGGTCAAGATCGGAAGAGTGATTAACGAAACGTTTTTTAGGGACTATTGAACATTTTATGGATTTTTTCCTACCCATATTTATGTTTTTTTATGATAGTTGATGTTATTGTGACATGTTCTTTCCTATTTATGCATAACTTTTTTAATGACTAAGTATGAAAGTCATGCACATAACTTTCATGTGAAGAACTATTGTGATATAAAATTCTTGGAGTCCAGGAAATTGAATCACAAAGACATGAGGACTAATATGCATTCATTACTCAGACAACCTATTTCATGCTAATAATTTGGATATTGTACCTTTACCAACTCCAGAATATTCCAGCACTCAAGGAAATAATTGATGACCTCTAGTAAATCGAATCCTAACTGACCTAGACAATTCATATTGCACAAGAGAGACTTTGGTCTAATAGAGTGGAAGGCATATTTTTAGGAGAATCATGGATAGATTGTTGGAATTATGGTGTGCATGGTTCCAACCACTGATGTTGGCATTGGTTCATGATGATAGATAGCTCATGTTGGCATTGATGTCAACCCTATGTAGGCTAGCTGATGTGTTGGTTCCTTCATTATAGCATGATTGCAAATAGTTGTGTTCGCATTGGGATTATTATGTTGGGATTGATGTCAACCTTATTATGTCATCCTTATGGTGTATTGATGGATAGATGATAGAATTGGTATGATTGATTATGATTTGGAACACTAGTTGAGTTGCAACTATGTCTTCATGCTTATACTCATGGAGATGTCTTATTGTAGTGTGTTCACCTTATGATGATTATGGAGATGTAGTACAGTATGTTATAGGTCATTTCAGAGGTGTTGTAGCCTATGGAGGTGTTTGTTGGAGAGTGGAGGACTTGTTCGCACTCTTGCCAACCTTGTTTGTTATCCTTTTAGGTCAACCTAGCAGTGACACTTGGGGGACTTCTTTTATGTACTTTCAGAGGTGTTGTTGAACTTAGAAAAGGTTTGGAGGTGAGTTCAGATGTTGAAGAAGAGGATCCAATAGGTAACAGAGGTTTTGAGCTGAAGGCATGGTCTACCTTAGTCGCATGGAGATAGGCTTGTGCATGCAACTGAAAGGCTTCAGATGTTGGGAGATAGGTTTGTGCATGTGACTAAAGGTCTCTAGTTGATTTTAGCTAGTGTTGGGCATGCGACTAAGATTTTTCATGAAAAATCCTATGCATTCCTCACGTAAATCGGAAGAAAATGGGAATGGAAATTCCCAAAGGCTTCTATAATAAGTTGTAAAGGATGGGAATGGTTTGAAAATATCCCCCCAATGATGTGAATAGTTATAGTGCAGAAGTAGTGGTGTTAGTGGATTGATGTTTTCCAATTTGTGCACCTTTGGTCTCAGCCCAAAGCTGAATTTCTCCCTTCATGTTTTATATACTTCACTTTAGAGTTGAGTGATGGTTGATGGTGTATTTATGTGTGTAAGAGAAGGTTTCATTGTGTGAGTACTATTTAGAGCCATTAGTGAGCTTGATTTCTTCAGTGTATGAGCTCTAATGGTAGCAAAATGAGCAGATATACTTGCTAAAGCATAGTATTGATTCATATCTTCATATTTCAGATCAAAGATGCAGAGGGTTGGAGCAGAGTTTATGATAAAGATGGAGAGCTTGGTATAGATCCATATTTGAGATTGTCACAATTGTTTTTGCAGGTGTTGCTAGTGAATTGCCACATAACCATTGTGTTGTATGTTCCTAATTATAATATGCAACAATAATATTTTGGTGTGAGTTTTGGATATTATGGTGGATTATGAGTTTTGTTTTTTATTTTTTGTTGGTGAAGATATTTCAATTTTTATGTGGCCATTATTTTTCTTGTGTGGAGATCATATATTTGTGGTATTTTTATTTGAATGATGATATTGTCTTACTGCTAGAGGTTGTAATGCAGAGTTGAATCGAGTTGAGCAGAATGTTTGGGATCTAGTGTGAAAATATAAGAAACTATGTCTACATAGAGTAGAGGAGTAGTGACTTCATGGATGTGGAGCAGTGATTGCGAAGTTTTAACAAAACGAAAAATTTATCAATCCAATGGTAGTTGGGCAAGGATTGATTGATTGTGGTGGCTTTTAGCAGATGGTAGCGTGTAAATTTATGTGAGAACATAGCCTTTTAAGCTGATCAGTAGAATCAAGTCTACAATCTTATGAGAGTCAACTGATTGTATATGAGACCGAGTCTCCTAGTTGATCGAAGTTAGAAATCTATGTAAAAATACTATAATTGCTTAATAGAAGATTTAGAGCAGCACAATAGCTACAAGGGTGGTTTTTTTCCCAGTGAAGTGTTTTCCACTAGATACCTTGTGTTTGTTGTGTGATGGTTTTTGTGGTTGTATTTGATGGTATTTTTGCTCTCATGGTTGTTTGATTTAAATGCTTATATTTTTATATTCATGTGATAATATAATATGTTGTTGGTTATATGCATGATTTAGTAAGTGAAGTTTTAATTGGTAAAATTGTTAAGAAGATCACACTACAGATTCACCCCCCCATCAGTAGTGCTCAAAGGTTTCCAACAATTGGTATCAGAGAGGGGCTCTTGGTTGCAACTTGGCCACTGGAGAGAATATCTGGGGTTTTTTGGCAAAATTTATTTATTTATTTTACTATTATTATTATTTATTATTTATTATTTATTTTTTGTGTTCAGAATGACTTCTCAAGGAATTCGAGAAGAGGAGAAACAAAAACAAGAACAAGCAAAAGGGCCTTCAGAAAAAAGAATCTCAGCCACAAGAGTCTCTTTCCTCTAGTGCACATGATTCTACAGATGATGAGAAGATATCAGAAAATCTTGAACTAAAATGTATAGATATTAATAATTTTCTATTGAGATAAATTTTGATAATTTATATTTTGATCATGCTGAAGTGCCTAGTGAAGATGTGAATGATATTAAGGGTCTTAGAGCTAACATTTATGGACTAACAACTGCATGCAATGATCGATAAAATCAATTGTAGATATGTGATGATAGAGAGGCCAAACTCAAGGAGGAGATCATTAGCTTAAAGATTAAATTGGAAGAATTAGAAAGAGTTGAGGAAGGCATGAGGAAGTAGTAAAAAGTGAAGGAAGATGAGTGTGAAAGATTAGAAGTTGAAGTGATGTGCTTGAGAAAGTAATGGAAGATAAAGAAGAGCACCATCACCTAGGATAGTTTTCTTGAGATCCAAGATCACCATTGGATAAATCTGGTCTTGGATTTCAAAAGGGTGAGTCTAGTTTGCATGCAAGCAAAAACAATAAAGAAGAACACAAGAAACTTGTATCAAGCAATATTAGTAGAAAGAGTGTGAACCATGGAAATAAGAAGTAACTAGCAGTAAATCAAGTAGAAAAACCTACAACAACAAAAAAGAAAACCTCGAGTTTCATCTTTTATAAAACCTTTTGCTCCTAGAGAGGATCATGACACATTTGTAAAATTTCAAGGGAAACAAAGTCATTTTGCTCGTTTGATGCATGAGGTACAATGTTATATCTATCAAAAGTATGGACATGTTGCATCTAATTGCAAGAGCATAATGTATAGATCGAATCAGCATAGCTTGTAGCAATTTCAGCAACTAAGGAGATTGGCCAATAGGAATAATTGTGGTTTTTATGGTTATTGTTATTCATGTCACCTATTTGGCCATAAGGCAATATATTGGAGGTCTAACCAATTGAGGACAAGCACATTGCATGCAAGGTATAGACCCGGCATGAGCAGTAAGAGATATAATCCTATTTCCACGTATATTGGCCATGTGGAGTGTTATACATGCCATAATTTTGGCCATATGGCAAGATATTTTTTGTTGCCCTGTTACTCAAGGAAAAAACAACAAGATAATCAAAACAAGGGTGGAGGTAGAAGAAAACCAAATAAGGAGGAAAATAAGTAGCCAAAGACCGTGTGGATAAATAAGGAGTAGCATCTCTTCAAGTAGTGAAGAGAATCCCCTCCTGCAGTCCATGATTACTTCCTGCATATCTATAGAGGACTATAGATTTCATGAGAGGTGCATAACCTCAGGGGGAACATATGACAAAAGTATGGTGGCTTGATGAGTATGTGACTATTACAGCAACACTTGATAAGTTCTTTTGGGCCTCATGCACATTTAGGTCTAGAGGATCATCCTACATATTGGAGGTATATTGAGCTCAGGGGTAGCTATGCATGGTAAGAGATTTGCATGAGTTATTTGGCATTTTCCTCATTGTTTTTCCACTCATTAGTTTTAGCAGATTTACATATGTATTCATGAGTGAAAAAAAGTACATTTTTCAGCCATATATACGTTTTTATTTTCACTAACAAGTTGGTTGAAAAGATGGTACAAACCTGTATAGAAGGATTTTATTGACACAAGATGTATAGAGATGACATGAGACATGGACCAGCCATGAATGAGCTGTTATATGTAGTTTATTACAGCCATGTAATTTCTATTCTATCATCATTTCACATTGCTATTGGGTCTATTCATTAGCGTGTTGAGTCATCATGGTGATAGGTATGTTATCAAGGAGTCACATGGAGTCATTTTGTAGCCACATGTATGGGTTAATGTTGATGTAATAGTCGTGATATATCATGTATTTGAGCCATTGATCCATAGGATATTATCATAGCAGCTATGTAATTCATTGTAATATCCATGTAAAAATGTTCATGACGTTATGTACTTGTATTGTGTTATGTTTGCGCCTTCTAGTCACCAGTCATGAGTTCATATATTGGTCATGTATGAGGTTTTATGTATCTTATACAACCATGTATTTATTAATGCATATGTCTTTTGAGCCATTGTCATGGGGAGTCTTGGTCCATATGATGCTTCTTTCTTGGCAAGGAAAAAATGGTTGCAGCAGAAGGGGCTCATTACAGGTTGAAGCAGATGTTGGAGATGGCATATGTTCAAGGGGAGCATTATATGTTCCTATTTACTTCAACAATCTATTGTTGTCATTATGGTCTGCTTGGAGGTGGTTATGATAGGCCTCATGCTATGTTATGATAGTTTTGGATCTTGACCTCATTTTATGAGCAGAGAGGTTGATTGGTGTTGCTTCCATGTGGTTTCTATGGAGATCTTGGTGATTCCTTGATGTTTATATTATTGCATATTGTGTGATTATGCTTAGTGTTGCTTATTTCCTCATGTGCATATTGTTGTCGCTACTAGAGGTTGTTGGTTGGTATGATTCTATAAATGTTGATTGGTTTATGTGTTGCTTGCTGCTAATGTGGAGAGTATGGTTATTGGTTGATATGCATTACTCTTTAGCCATGCTAATTTCTCTAGTAATTGTGCCTCAATTTTGTTGCCTATTCAGATGGAGTTATCCCTTTGCCATTGACGTCAAAGGGGTAGATTGTTGTTTTTATGGTGTACATGGATCCAGTTAGCTGATCTTGGCATTAGTTTATGATGGCAGCTAGCTTATGTTGGCATTGATGTAAACCCTATGTAGTCTAGCTGATGTGTTTGTGCCTTCATTGTAGCATGATTGCAGTTGGTTGTGATGGCATTGGGATGATTGTGTTGACATTGATGTCAACCTTATGATGTCATCCTTGTTGTGAATTGATGGTCAAATGATAGCATTTGTTGGTCTAGAGTTTGTGTACGGTTTCCATGAATGCCGAAGGGGGAGTTTGTTTGAATTATGGTGTGCATGGATCCAACTAGTTGATGTTGGCATTGGATCATTATGGCAACTAGCTCATGTTGGCATTGATGTCAACCCTATGTAGTCTATTTGATGTTTTGGAGCCTTCATTGCAGCATGATTGCAGCTTGTTGTGTCGGCACTTGGATGATTGTGTTGGCATTGATGTTAGCCTTGTGGTGTATTGAGGGATAGATGATAGCATTGGTATGGTTTATGAAGAGTTGGCAGACTATTTGACTTGGAAACTAGGTATTCATTTAGGTCTTCATGCTTATACTCATGGAGATGACTTGTTGTAGTGTATTTGCCTTATGATGATGGAGATGTGCTAAAGTATATTATAAGTCAATTCAGAGGTGTTGCATCTTGTGGAGGTGTTTGTTGGAGAGTGGAGAACTTGTTGGAAATGTTACCAACGTTATTTGTTAGCCTTTTAAGTCAACCTGGAAGTGACACTTGAGAGACTTGTTATATCAACTTGCAGAGGTGCTACTAATCTTAGTAGAGGTTTGGAGGTGAGTTCAGATGATGAAGAAGAGGATCCAACAAGTGGTATAGGTTCTGAGTTGTGGGCTTGTGGTTTTTCCTAATTCTTTGTCCTAGTCGCATGGAGATATGCTTATGCATGTGACTAAAAGGATCTAGTCAGTGGGAGACAGGCCTGTGCATGTGACTAAAGGTATCTAGTTGAGTTTAGTTAGTGTTGTGCATGTGACTAAGATTTTTCATGAAAAATCCTCTGTGTTAATCACACAAATCATAAGAAAATTGGCATGGAAATTCCCAGAGGCTTCTAGAATAAGTTGTAAAGGTCGTGAATGGTTTGAGAAGGTCCTGCAATGATTTGAACACTTTTAGTTCAAAATTAGTGGTGTTAGTGAATTAGTTTGGTCCAATTTGTGCACCTTTGATCCCAACCCAAAGGTGAATTTCGCCCTTCATGCTTTATATACTTCACTTTGGAGCTAAGTGATGATTGATGGTGTATGTATGTTTGTAATAGAAGGTTTCATTGTGTGAGTATGATTCAGATCCATCAGTGAGCATGATTGCTTTAGTGTATGAGCTCTAATGGTAGCATAATGAGCAGATCTACTTGCTAAAGCATGGTATTGATTTAGATATTCATATTTCAGATCAGAGATGTAGAGAGTTGGAGACGATTTTATTATAGAAATGGAGAGCTTGGTATAGCTCCATATTTGAGATTCTCACATTTATTTTGAAATTGTTGCTAGTGCATTTAGAACATATCCATTATGTTGTATGCTGCTAATTATAGTATGCAACAATTATATTTTGATGTGATGGTTTGATATTATGGTGGAGTATAAGCTGTGTTTTTGTTGTTGGTTGTTGATGGTATTTCAGTTTTGATGTGGCCACTATTTTTCTTGTGTGGAGAGCATATGTTTGTGGTATTTTTATTTTATTGATGAGATTGTTTTTCTGCTCGAGGTCATATTGAAAGCTTAATCAAGTTGAGAAAATGTTTTGGTATCCATTGTGAAAATATATGAAACAAGGTCTACATAGTGTAGAGGAGCAACGACTTCATGAATGTGTAGTGATTGTGAATTTTCAACAAAAGGAACGGTTTCTCAATCCAATGGTAGTTGGATATTCCAATAATATTTGGGTGAGGATGGATTGATCGTGGTGGCTTTCAACGGATGGTAATCCGTAGATCCATGTGAGAACATAGTCTTATGAGCTGATCAGTAGAATCGAGTCTCTAAGTTGTTGGGATTCATCTAATTATATATGCGGTCGAGTCTTGTAGCTAATCGGTGTTAGCAATTTATGTAAAAAGACTATAATTTCTTAATAGAATATTCGGAGCAACGCAACAACAACAAGGGTGGTTCTTTTTCCTGGTGAAGGGTTTTCCACCAGATATCTTGTGTCTCTTGTGTGATGGTTTTTTGTTATTGTATTTGATGGTAATTTTTCTCTCATGGTTGTTTTATTTAGCTTCTTACATTGTTATAGTCATGTGATGATATAATATGTTGTTGGTTATATGCATGATTCACTAAGTGAATTTTTAATTGGTAAAATTTTTAAGGTCACATTACTGATTCCCCCTCACCCACTTTTAGTAGTGCTCAAAGGTTTCCAACATAGCTTCCATCAATTGATTGGAAGCTTAGTTAGGTTTCCTTTCAAGTATAATTAGGAGCATAAGTTGATAGGATAGATAGGCTTATTGTGATTTTGATATTCCTCTTTTTCCCTTGATTATTCAAATTGTAATTAGAAGGAATATTTCTTCACTATTGTTCATGACAGACTTCAAATAAATAAATCAAGTTTTATTACATTGTTAGGTGTTATTTATTTCGCAGGGGTCTCCTTGGGTAGTATCCATTCAAGGAGAGGAATAATATCCCTTGTCCTTACTTATTTTTTTCATTTAAATTTGGCTTGAGTGTGTTTGTTGACTCATGTAGTAGGATAGATAGTTAATCAATTCATGTCATTTCCAATAGTTTGGTGATTGTTGTATATTTATTAAGAGCACTTAAATTCCCTTCTCTTATGCATTAATTTGAAGTATGCTTAATGCATAATGATCAATACTTTGAAGTAAATCATATGGATATTATGTATTATCATATATGTTGTAAGGACTGACTAGTCTAGCAACAACATAAGTAAGGATCATAGATTCATTGATTGACCATATTCACTTTATTTACTCTTCACCCTAGTGATAGTTACCATAGAGAGTCATACTCCTCTACACATTATTAGGGGAGAGAGGAGTGAAATTCATGAACTCAATGATGTGAAGGACCAATGAGAGTAAATATTTGAATTCAAGATGAACACAAGATTTGAATGATAATAATGAAGGGAAACAACAATACTTGATGAAATCTAATGGAAAAACCTAAGAGGGATATGTGTAACCTTTATAAGAATATGGATAAGGAGGTGGGATTTAAAAATCCTCCAAAGGGTGGATCCTTGTCCTCCTTTGAATGCTCTCTCTCTGAAAACTATTGGTGAAGGAACACAATAAAGACGAAAATGCAATTGGAAGAGTGGTGAGAGGGAGAATTGATATCTCTCATCACAAATCCTTAAGCATAACACTAATAATTTGTCCTCCTTTGTATGCAACCCAAAGGCTCTTCTCTTATTTATAGGAAGATTTGAAAAGGCTCTCATGTGAATTGTGATGGCAGCCCATGTGACTGATCGGACATTTGGAATTCCAAATGACCAAGCTATTGATGTTTTGGGGATTCAAAGCAGACTTATCCTCTGCCGAAGCACCTCTCAAGTCTATCATTATACCTTGATGAGCCACAAAAGTAGCTATATTTTGCATTTACAATAATTATGTTTTTATTAAATTCTCACAAGATCGCACTAAAAGAATAAATATGCATCATGTGATCAAATATATAACCACATTGAATAGCTTAAATATAGTCTTAAGTTGTCGTTGACTGATGGAGTAATGTGAGGGGTAGCATAACTTTTTTGGCTATGTCCTCCAATGAAACTTCCCAAATATTGTTTAGAACCAAATTGAGATGATAACAATCTCATGTATACATTTGAGAAGATATATTAGTGGCCAAAACCTATGATTATTGCTAAGCGACTTTCACGGGTTGCAGAAACACATGAGACATATAGTTTTGGTCTTCTATGAATTTCCCCAAGGACACTTAACTATAACTATTTTTTTCTTACCCAAAAAAGAGAAAAAACCAAAACAATATTCAGACCAACTTCCTTTGCACACTTTGTAGTGAGCACAACCATTGCATGCACCACTGCCCCCGTGATAGTTAATAATAAGAGGATAAAGTAAATTCTAGTAGTTTGCCATTAAACAATTAGCCTCCTCATTGCAAAAAACCTAGGGTGAATTCATTTAATAGTTAAAATTGCATTAAAGTATCATTTTATTGCTTTAGTTTATGTGGAAGGTGTTTCATTGTGATACAATTAGAACTAATGGATTAGTTGTTATCTGAACTTGCATGATGCATCAATGTGTTGTGGGATTTACTGCTCAATTGTATTATTGTGTGCTCAATATAACCTTTGTATGGAATATATCTCCCAAACCATATAACCCTAAGGGGAAATATTCCCTAGGGGCATTACATATGCTATCACTAAACCATAAGTATGTTAGAGAGATAATCATCAAGTGTGTTAGAGACACAAAATTGCAACCATAACAATGAAGAAAACAAAGAAATTTACTCATAGGTTAATCACTTGTATAAAGAATGAAATAATGAAAGTGATCACATGATGTGAATAAATACAAACAAGAGAGGGTATATTCATACCCCTATCAAGTTGTAGAGTGTTTTCCACATGAGGTGTTATGGCCCCACACAACTAACCCTTATTGACTAGGTCAACCTTAGCCAAAACTAATAATAATGATTATATAACATCAGTAGTGGCCAAAACTTAAGCTTAGAACCATTTTTAACATCCACTATTAAACTAAATAGGAGGCCATATAGAGAAAATAGGGAATGCAAATAAGAGTGTGTTTATAAATTCCTAACTCCATACAAAGATTTAGTAACTGACATACATATGAGTGGTTTTATGGATATCCAATTCAATATAGGATCAATTGTGACCAAAATATAAATAAAAGAGGGTTTGTTAATACCCAAATCGATACAAATGATAATGGGGGTAGGCGTACTGATACCAAACTCAAATATGAATGAGAGCAAGAGTGGGTATACAGATACCCAACTCAATGCAAGGGTTAGTCATGGAAAAAATAGAGGATTGCAACCTTATCATCAACATCCTCCCTAAATATTAGCAAGTGACCTTCAATAGATTCACAATACTTAATTAAATAGTTTAATTGTAGAGAGAAAATTCATTGCCAAAAAACCAAACTAGCTTCTTCTAAAAACAATGCAATTTACTAAATATTTACTATGGTAATGAAAGATTTAACCAATAAGTGTAACACCTATAGAATAAAAAATTGGCAACAAAACAAATAAACAAAGATGTACTTGGCTTGAAAAGATGGTTTAAATCCTAAGTAAAAAAATAGGAAGAAAATAGATGGTTTGAAACCGTGATTCTATAATCACAAAATAGCAGTAATGCAACCAATCAAATACCTCAAATTAATGATTGAAAACGAGAAAAGAAGATGATCTGAAAACCTAGTATCATAGTTACAAAAAATCTATGATGCCACCAGTGAAAATCCATCTAAATAATGGATGAAAATGAGCAAAAATGGTGATCAGAAATATGGCTCTTTATTCATAAAAATATAGTGATTCCACCAACTAATAGCCTTAGATATGTTCAACAAAATTCCCTGAAATAAATCGATGGGTAAGCCTTCAAATTGGGAACTCTAATCCTATGTGTTAGAGTCGGTCTAGTTATCCCTCCGTCAGAGATCAAAACTCTTTTTTGCATTTCATGTTTAGGTGTCCCATCAGTTGCGATAAGTTGCATTTCGTTAGGCATGCCATAGCTCTGACGGAATGGTTTGTGTCACTCATTCCCCTCGTGTTTGGCACTGCAGGTTCAGGTCTGTTCATAAAAATCAAATCTTGAAAGGTCATATTTCTAGGTCATGACAAGTGTTCTCGGTCATTAGGTCTAGGGTTAAGTCAATTTGGTTTTGAAAAGTTTAAGAAAGCCAGCAGGCCAAAGGGAGGTCCTCGATAGGTGGTTATCTAAAATATTTTTATCATTATACAAATAGATTAGGACTTCTCTTCAAAAATTTGTTTTGAAGATAAGTCGTCATTTCATCTTTTGTAATAAATTTTCAAAAATTTCAGTTCTTGAATTGTCCAGGCACAGCCTTGGTCTCCTTTTCCAGATTATATCACAGTTATCCCTGCAAAAAATTGTCAAAGAAAATCATTATTTCAACCAAATTTAAGGAGGAAACCAAAAAGTCAAAAGTCTATTAATCCTGAAAAAGTGTCAAAGACAAAACATTACAAAATGGGTTACGGACCAAGAAAAAATCAAATTGGAGTCTTTATGAAGATATTTCAATGAAATTTCAAACCATTGTACATGCCAAGACTGGAGAAAATTGTTCCAAGGCAAATTTGTGAGTTTGAGTGGAGATTGGAGCAATTTTCAGGCGCGTGACACATTGGTTTAGGCACGCGACGCATCAGATGCGCGCAGCACACTGGGCACAAAGCCACAGTGTTAAATTACAAGCGCGCGGCACATCAGGAGCACGCAACGCACTAGGTAAGGCGTGCGGCGCTTACAGTTTGGAGCCTGAAAATGATTGGAAAGCTCATCAAATCCCCACTTCTTCGCATCAAATTGTCAGGTAGGTTTGCCTCCATACCATTGCTCAGTTTTTTTAGTGGTAAATGTGATGGGTTCGTGAATGTTTGCCGTGGAGATCCAAGTTTGAAGCCCTCCTTTTGTCAATGTAAAAAGTGTTGTAGAGTTTGAAAATAGTGTGTAACCAAGGTTGTGTTTTTCCCCATTTCCCTTTGTTTCTCATTCCCAAATTCACCCATTATTCTTCCCCATTAATTCCCTCATTAATCCTACCTAATATCCCAAAACCCCAATCCAATATTTACATTTCCCCTTCCTTTCCTAATTACATTTTATTTCCAAAGTCCCTAATTCCCTAATGTTTTCCCTTTCCTAACATTCCCTTGTGCATTTTTTCCCCTTGGTCACAGCATTGTTAGAGCAAAGAACAGTTTGCATTCAATTGTACACACAGTTTTAGACATCAGCATATATCTTCCAACTATCTTGTTTTCAAAGTCATGTCAGAGACGGAGTCAGTCTATGAGCAGGAGTATGACAGTGATTCTACACCGGAGGTTAATGTGCCACGGAGGTATCACAAAAGTAGCAAAGGTGGTCAACATGCCAGGGAGGAGCCTACTTCTTTGGCTCAATTGCAGGCTTGCCCACTTGCAATGGATTGTTTTCAACGTCGATCATGTTTCCAATACTATGAGATGATCTCACAAACCCAGCATCATCGTGAACTAGTTCATTTATTTGTTCTACATTTACATGATGGTCATGTAAACCTCGCCGGAGTAAATTTCACCTTGTCACCAGAGACTATTTCTCAGGCCACCGGGATACCAAATGTAGGAGAGGAATGGAGCAAACGCCAACAATTAGACAGATTCTACTATGAGCCATACATCAAACCTGGTTATATGAGACACTTGAGCACAGTTTTTCCTTTCAGATTCCTGAGGGATGAGTTTGCACCATTGATGAAACTCATCATTCAGTATTTCAATTGCGAGGGCAAATTCTCGCGTCTCTATGCGTACCATGTCTGTTTGTTGATGCATTTCACGAGGGTACGTATGATGAACATTTCGTACTTGATGTGTCACAACATAGAGAGGATGGTGACTTTAGTACAAAGGAAGACCCCAGCACATCAGCATAGAAGCATATATCATTACGCGTTGATCAAAATCATAATGATACATCAGTTGAAATAGCAGCGCATTACTTGGGAGGATTTCATCTCCTGTGACTTCTTCTCAGCGCCACAACCGCTTCCCGAGATATTTCATGATGAGGGAGTGCCTTCACACCAGCCAGACATTCGTGAGACTGAGCATATAAGTGCTCCTTTGTATGTGACATACCAGCGAGGCCACAGGGCCTTATTTGCATCTACACGACGAGTACTATCTCCACCCGGGGTGGAAGGGGTCTCGTTGACTCCATCAGCACAACAAGTATTATCTCCACATCATGTGGAAGGGATCTCGCCTTCTTCTTCAGCACCGGTACAGATCCAGGATAGGGGCAAGAGGCCTATGCATGATGAGGCTCCTTCAGGAGGCCGGGACACGGATTTCACTATCATTGATGTTGATGCGAGCTCTCCTAGCTCGGAGCTAAAGGAGATCATCTGGGAGCAAAGGGCTGAGAATGACTTGCTGCAAAAGAAATTGCAGATGGCTAAGTGGGTGATAAACTACTTGGAGCAGTGCAACAAACAGCTAGAGGATGAACATACACTTTATGAGCTGTAGCAAATCCGTGAGGATCGAGAATTGGCCCGAAAGAGACCCGGTGATATGACACCGATTGATCGAGAGTCTATGCTCATCCGTGTGAACACTCATCTAGAGAAATTGTTGGCAAAGGAAAACAGAGACAAAGGCACGCTTCGTCATATGAAAACTCATTATTGGGCTCGTATGCATGTCTGCAAAGCAAAAATGAAGATTCTAAAGAGGCGATTGAGCAAAGCACTAAAACGGCGAAAAAAGCCCGATCCACTCCAAATTTTGGTTGATGCTTCATTGGTGGGGCACAATACATGATGGAGGGTATTCACTCCGAATTTGAGCAAATTCAGAGAAATTTTTGTCATTTTGAAAATTTTGTCCTAAAAACAGGTTTTTTGGCTCAACATGTAGCACGTCAACGCGCGCGCTTAAGATTGGGACACTTACTGGAGGAAAGCTTTACTTTTTTGGGTTTTTCATGGTATGTTATGCATTCTCAGCTATTGCCAAATCATTTCATCAAGTTCTGGGTGATCAAAAGGCCCAAAAACACCACAAAAATCACCTTTCTGCCACCTTTTGCTCCAGCAGGAAGTACTTCCTGGAGAATGACATTTTGAGGTGGCAAATGAGCTCCAAATTGAAACATTCCACTTGGGCTGGATAACATACATCTAGGTTTTTCCAACCAGCTATTTTAAGCTTGATTTGGATGTCGAGAAGTGCCCCAAAAGTAGGTTGAAAGGAACGCAGTGCATAGGGCTCAGACGCGCGACGCATAGGGCTTTTTGGCCAATTTTTCATCTTTCAGCTCAGGAATGTAGCCAGTTTGACTAGTTTTGATTTGTTATGTAATTTTTGACTTCTCTTGATGTAATTGATTAAACATGATGTAATTTTGACACTTAGTTACTTAGAAGATTCATTCCCCAAAGAGTGAAAATTTAATGAATGAATTGGTTTCCTACCTTATAGAGGCAACTTGTTCTGACTGCCTAGATTGTAGTGCCTTGTTTAGAGTTGGTTGAAACAACTCCTAAGATGATGAGCTTGACCCCTAGAGGAAAGGGAATGGGTTGGCTTGCCTATATTATGTATTTTTTAAGTCATTTTCGGGGTTTGACTCTTGGGAAAAGCTTGATAGTCTATTGTACATATTTTATCTGCATTTTTGGCAAAGGAAAGACCAGGGTTTTGCAATACTGTTTGGGATTCATGTGGCTTTATGTGTTTATGGTGTGCTTCTTTCAGTATTTGTAAGTTGTTTATGTATATCATTTTCCTTCTCTTATCTTCTGCAATTGAACAAATGAAGTGTTAAGGTAGAATCCATAATTTTTTATGCTCTGCCTTTAAGTTTGTTTGATTTTCCATGTTTTCATCTGTTTATGGAGAATCCTTGAAAGTTTCTTGCTCTCCTTAAATTCTCACTTGTCAGATATAGCCATTCATTCTCTTTAAAAGCATCAAGACAATCGCCTACCTTGCCCCAAGTAGACCTCTGCAAAAACTGTGCCTCATCCCCAAGCCCAAATTTGCCTTTCCTTGTTTCAACACAAAAACTCCTAAAAACCAATCAAGCCTTGCACTTAATACTAGCCTAGAATCAGTTGCAAATTAGTCATCTCGAGCCTCATTGTTACCTTTCTGAGATTGACCTGGAGAGAGCCCTCTCCTATCTCCGTGGGCTAGCTACGAGGCTGAGCGTGGTTTGATGTAGCCTTGAGTTTTACCTTATTTCAACCTAAGGTAGATTTGAGTGCTAACATAGTGGTGACCATACTGGGGAAGAAATATCAATGGTTTGCTTGTTCATGTGTTTGTTTCATGAGTCTTAGATGGAGTCTGAAGTCATTCCAGGTAGCTTTCGAAACACTTTTGCCATGCATAAGCGGAAGTAGATAAAATCTGCTTCAGTCGATCTCTGGTTAGCTTGTGATCACTAGATTTGCAAATCACCCCAGTAAACTTGTTCGTTCTAGACCTTTGGATGATTGAGTCTAGAATTCGATAGGCTGAATTACTTATATTCCTTCAATCTTTTGATAAAACACACTAGCTTCAAAAAGACATACAAGAGCTAATCCAGATCCTAATCCGCCCCCTGTCTACGAAAATCCAAACTTGATTCGAAAAATCCTTCGTCAAGAAAGCTCTGCAACTCCCATGATTAAATCCCATTCATGTCCTGCAATTTTTGAATATCTTGAAGAACTTGCTTTTGATGAGAAGTTTGAACTGCCATTGTTCAAAACTAAGTCTGAAAATGCTCTTGATTCTATAGTTCCAAATCCTGATTTCGTTGTCGCCCTTCAAATCGAAAAGTCTAACAAGTCTATTGAGAATTTCATTTTAAGACAGCTCCAAACTATAATTGAGGTTACAAATATCATTGATTTTCTAGAAACTACATCTGCTACCATTGGATCATCCATTACGGCATCGACCTCTAGACATCCTACTGAACCGCCTTTCATCCCTACCATCCCTGTGCAACCTATTATTTATGATCAGAAGTTTACAATCGATTCGCCTTCGTCCATTGTTTCCACACCTAAAACTGCATCTCCTCCGCACACACCTCCTCATACACCTCATACCTCAGCTACACATACTCCCCCAACATCTCCAAGGCTGACTGCAAATCCACCAAGAACCATGGCTGCCAGATTTGCACCCCTTGCTTTGCCGGCCAATTTGGATCCTATGCCCACTGATTATCAAAGCAAGATTCCTATATTCGATGGCACACCACAGAGTATATCAGCTCATCAACATATTGTCCGAATGATAGACTTTTTGGACCTGCATGAATTTGATGCAGAAAATGTTTCAATGAGATTGTTTGCCCAGACTTTTGGAGGAGAGGTTCATAAATGGTTCAGAGCTTTACAAGAAAGGAGTATCAACACACTACAGGAACTTCATACTATGTTTCTAGATCAGTGGGAAATGAAGAAAGATCCGTTGCAAATCACTTCAGAGTATACCAACATCAAGCGTAATCCTGGTGAGTCCGTTTAGGATTATATTATCAGATTTAATGCAGTATACAATGCAATTCCAGATGACTTAAGACCGTCTAAAAAGTCAGCACTCCTTAAATTCCCAGATGGTTTTGACCCAGAAATGGCTTATTCACTACGAGACAGAGATCCGCCTACCTTAGAAGATATGAAAAATATTGTTGTTAGTGTTGAGGTGAATCTGAATGATAAGAGAGCACGGTTGAAAGCAGAGAAAAGAGTGACTATAAAGGAAGAGTCTACATCAGAACCACCTTGGCTTCGTGAGATGGAAAAAATGTTCAAAAGAATGAATCTTGATAAATCATAAACGTAGATTCGTAATCCAAATTACCGCGGCCAGCAACAGCCACAATTTAGAATTATGCAACGTGAACAAAGAGCACAAGAGCCGGCAGCCCAGCAGCAGATTAAGACTCCTCTTTTGCAGAATTTTGTGAGTCAAGATTCAGATGATGATGTTGATGTAGTAGGGGACCAAAATCACTTCTTTACTCCTGATGATCTGCCCATTTACATCACTGAAGATGAAGAGTATGGATAAAGTTCAGCCGCCTAGAAAGATGAAGATCTTATCTTAGCAAATGATGCAGATTTAGATGATTACCAAAGAGGATATTTGAATGCCTTGTCCAATCAACATAAGTAGTACTCATTGAGAAACCGAGATGTTCCCGTAAATCCAATTCAGAAAATAAAAGAAGCTACAACACCAAAGACGGATTCACCCATACCACAGAAGAAAGGAAAAGAGACAATTGATCCTACAACTAATAAAATATCATCAGCAGAAAGGACAAATCAAGCAAGTATAATCAAGGATAAGAAGGAATTTCCGGTTAAAGAAGTCGAAAAAGTTTCAGCATTTAGTTTGGAAAATGAAATTTCCAAATTAAAAATATCCATTCCTTTGACAGAAATCATGAAGAACAGTAGCTACCATGGTCAAGTCTCTAAAATTCTAAATTTTGATCCAATGTTTGACATGGTAAACGTTGAAGATGATCAGCCAGAATTGATATTTGGGCCTGCATTAGATGGTGAGTCCCCTGACAGTGATGTTCCTCCCTTTTATATCAGTTTGATATTGCATGAATATGTATTGCACAATGCTATGTTCGATTCGGGTGCTTCGCACAATTTGATGCCAAAGGCGATCATGGAAAAGTTGGGACTAGACATTACAAGGAA
>APFE030348598.1:196005-213505 GCA_000404065.3 Pinus taeda
TGATTTGTATTCATTTGATTCCAGCCGTGTGAGATGTATCGGGCTCATCAAAGATTTGGTTGTTAGCTTAGACCAAATTCCAACGAAGAATGTCTTGATGGATGTGGTTGTGGCGAACATTCCTCCGCGATTTGGGATGCTCATTTGAAGATCCTGGGGGGCAAAATTGAAAGGTACACTACAATTAGATTTCTCTTACGCAACAATTCCAGTCTTTGGTCAAATGAGGAAGTTATATCAAGAGCAGAAGATGAAATACATGATAAGCAGCAAAGAGAAGCCAATCAATCATCCTGTAAATTATGTACATACCGATTTAGAATTGTTTGTGTTGCTTGTTGATAGTTTTAATGATCTAGATAGTCAGTTAGTTCAAGTGGAAGATATACCAGAAATCACTGAGAATTTTAGAGAAGTTCTGCAAAAAGAAAGAAGAGAAAAGCAAACTATTCTGGAGCAATCAGCTAAAGAAAATGGGCAGAAAACAGAAAAGACAAAGCCGGTACAATTTCAGCATTTAGAGGACGATGAAGATGGTCTTTGGACCATGGATTTTGATGGCGTAGTAGGTAGTGATGGAGCTGGAATTGGTGTTTGGATTCGCAGTCCATTTTCCACTACAGATAAGGTTCCAAGCAAAGTGAGAGTGTGTTCCTACAAGCTAGCATTTGATTGTTCTAATAATAAAGCGGAATATGAAGCTCTAATTGTTGGCCTTAAGATTCTTAGAAAGCTGAAAGCAAAAAGGATTGCAGTCTATGGTGATTCGGAGTTGGTGATAAAGCAGGTTAATGGTGAGTTTCAGGCCAAGCATCCTCGCATGAGAGCTTATCGAAATGCAGTCTTAGATATTTTGAAGTTATTTTCTGATCATACCTTAACATGTGTGCCTCGCATACAAAATGGTGTTGTTGATGGACTTGCTAAGGCAACAAGAAACTTAAAAATTCCGATGAATTCCAGCAACAAGTTTGAAATTCATGTGAAACACCGTCCCACCGTTCCAAACAATCAGCGATGTTGACAAGTCTTTCAGGATGACGAGGAGATTAATCATTTTCTGCAGAATAAGGGTAAGTTCAAAGATACCTCCATATATACAAAACATGATGGTGGTAGTGATGATATACAAATAAATCAAATAGAAGTACTGCAACTTAAAGATAATATCATTCCTAAGGGATTTATCCCTTTGAAAGAACTCTTCGACCAAGATGATGTAGCTCGTAAACCAACATTGAGGCCAACTGAAAAGGGTGTTGAAGAGGTAAATATTGGGATAGTTGAGAATCCCAAGATGGTAAAATTATCAAAGTCATTATCACCAAAGATAAAGGCAGAATATGTGAAATTGTTGTCTTTATTTTCTGATGTTTTTACATGGGATTACTCAGATTTATAAACCTATGACAGAAATATCATTCAGCATACTATTCCTATTAAATCAAATCAGAAGCCTTTTGGTCAAAAGTTGAGGAGAATCAATCCAAAGCTGCTACCATCGATTGAAAAAGAGGTAAACAGATTGTATAAGTCAGGAATCATTGTGCCTATCCGATTTTCAGATTGGATATCAAATTTGGTGCTCGTGAGAAAGAAAACAGGTGAGATCCATTTATGTATTGACTTTAGAAATTTGAATAAGGTTTCATTAAAAGACAATTATCTGCTGCCAAAAATGGACCACATATTGCAGCGAGTAGTTGGAGCATCAAGGATGTCACTACTCGACAGCTATTCAGGATATAATCAAAGTCTAGTGCATGAAGATGATCGTGACAAGACAACGTTTACCACTCCGTGGGGTACGTTTCATTATGCAAAAATGCCATTTGGTTTGAAGAATGCAGGAGCCACCTTTCAGCATGCAATGGACATGGCTTTCGCCAACAAGAAAGATGTATTTTTAGTTGTTTACCTTGATGATTTAACTGTGTTTTCAAATTCTGATGAAGAACATTTATACCATTTGAAAATTGTCTTCCAAAAGTGCAGAAAATATGGCATTTTGCTGAATCCGAAAAAGAGTATTTTTTCCATGGATGAGGGCAAGCTCCTTGGTCATATCATATCAAAAGATGGAATCCGTGTTGACCCTGCACGTGTTGAAGCCATTCAGAAAATTGAACAGCCTCAGAACAAGAAAGAAATACAGTCCTTTAATGGTAAACTGAATTTTTTGCGTCGCTTCATTCCAAATCTAGCGGAGCATCTTAGAGAAATCACGAGCATGCTGAAAAAGGACAGTCGGGTAAAGTGGACTGAAGAGGCAGTGAAATCATTCAATTTAGTGAAGTTAGCTCTTTCTTTAGCTCCTATTTTAATCAGCCTAGACTACACGCAAGATTTTATTTTGTTCTCATTTGCTTCTGAGCACACTTTGGCAGCTGTATTAATGCAGAAAAGGGAAGGAGTTGAAAAGCCCATTGCCTTTTTTAGTTGGATTATAAGAGACGGAGCATTGAAATACAACATTATTGAGAAACAAGCACTTGTGTTTGTAAAGGCCTTGAAAGATTTCTATGTGTATATATTGCATTCCCACATACTAGCCTATGTTCCTAACACAACAGTTAAATATATTTTGGTACAGGCAGATCCAGAAGGCAGGCGGGGTAAGTGGATTGCTGCGTTGTTAGAGTATGATGTGGAGATTAAACCAACCAAACTAATCAAAGGACAAGGACTTGCCAAGTTAATGGCTGAAAGGAATCTGCAGGTTCTAGATATAAATTTGATTGCTGCCATGTCCGATGAAGATGAGGAGAGTTTATCAGTTCAGGTATCTGATATGTTTCTTTCCTCCCCATGGTATGTAGACATTTTATATGTACTTCAGAATTTGTCTTCACCTCCCGGAATGCCTAGAAATAAGAGTAGAACATTGAAATTGAAAGCTGCAAAATTATGCATACTAGATTCTGCATTGTTTTGGAAAGACCCTGGTGGAATGTTATTGAATTGTTTGGTAGAGGAGGAAGCCAAAAGAGTTGTGGAAGACTTTCATTGAGGAGACTGTGGAGGCCATCTGTTTTGGAAAAGCACAGCGAATAAGATTCTAAGGGCAGGTTATTATTGGCTTTCACTGTTTTCAAATGTATATAAGGCTGTTAAGAATTGTCATGAATGCCAAATTTTTGAAGGGAAGCAGAAACTACAGCCTTTGCCTCTCAAACCAATTGAAATTAGTGCACCTTTTCAGCAGTGGGGATTGGATTTCATCGGTGAAATCCATCCGTCATCGTCAGGATAGCATAGATGGATATTGATAGCCACAGACTACTTCAAAAAATGGATTGAAGCGATTCCTACTCGACAAGCCACGGATGCGGTAATTATCTCTTTTCTTGAAACCAATATTTTGTCATGTTTTGGGTGTCCAAGTAACTTAATCACAGATAATGCAGCGGAATTCAAGTCAAAAAGGATGGTCGAGTTTTGCTATAAGTATAATATTAGCTTGGGACATTCAACCACATACCATCCTTAGGGAAATGGATTGGCGGAGTCATCTAATAAATCTTTGGTTAATATCATTAAGAAATTGTTGGAAATTAATAAAAAGGGTTGGCACAAGAAGTTAGTAAATGCACTATGGGCTGATAGGGTGAGTTAGAAAAAGTCTATTGGCATGTCTCCTTTTGAGTTGGTGTACGGGACAGACACGGTTTTTCCTACTTCGCTTGCTGTCCCGGTAGTCAAATTGCTTCAGGAAGCCGGTAGTGAGGAAGATCCTATGCAGGGGAGGATTAATCAAATGATTCATTTATAGCAGACATGAGAGGAGGTATTTCAAAGCACTTTCAAGTTGCAGGAGTGCATAAAAAAGATTTATGGCCGAAAGGCAAAAGCGGACACATTTCAGCTAGATGAGGTAGTTTTGAGGTGGGATGGTCGACATGAAGACAAAGGAAAGCACGACAAATTTGAAAACTTATGGAAGGGTCCTTACAAGATTGCAGTGTATCGTGGCTAAAACGCTTTTCTTCTCAAAGAAATGAATGGAGATGAGTGTCCTGGAGGGCCGATTAATGGTCGACTGCTAAAGCGATACCACTTCTGAGTATTTTCTGTTCATTTCATCATCATTGTACATATCATTTTACTTCTATTTTATTGCACATGTGTACTAACCTCTCATCTTCAGTCTGGGGCCCACACTGAAGGCTATAATTCTGAAAATGGAGGTTAGTTGGTTTGAAGTTTGTCAAGTCAGTTGTATCAGTCCTTTTAGTTTCGAGTCAGTTTTGGTTAAAGTGGTTTTTGGTTTTTAGTCAAATTGTCAAAATTTTGTGTTGGAATAATGACTCCATAGCCCAATGGATGAAGCCACTATCTAGCTCTTACAGAGATCTGCGGTTCTTGGCATCTCCAAGGAGCTACCATCCCCATTGGAGCCAATGTTAGAGTCGGTCTAGTTATCCCTCCATCAGAGATCAAAACTCTTTTTTGCATTTCATGTTTAGGTGTCCCATCAGTTTCGATCAATTGCATTTCATTAGGCATGCCATAACTCTGACAGAATGGTTTGTGTCACTCATTACCCTCGTGTTTGGCACTGCTGGTTCAGGTCTGTTCATAAAAATCAAATATTGAAAGGTCATATTTCTAGATCATGACAAGTGTTCTCGGTCATTAGGTCTAGGGTTAAGTCAATTTGGTTTTGCAAAGTTTAAGAAAGCCAGTAGGCCAGAGGGAGGTCCTCGATAGGTGGTTATCTCAAAGATTTTTATCATTATACGAATAGATTAGGACTTCTCTTCAAAACTCTGTTTTGAAGATAAGTCATCATTTCATCTTTTGTAATAAATTTTCAAAAATTTCAGTTCTTGAATTGTCCAGGTGCAGCCTTGGACTCCTTTGCCAAATTATATCACAGCTATCCCTGCAAAAAATTGTCAAAGAAAATCATTATTTCAACCAAATTTAAGGAGGAAACCAAAAAGTCAGAAGTCTATTAACCCTGAAAAAGTGTCAAAGACAAAACATTAAAAAATGGGTTATGGACCAAGCAAAAATCAAATTGGAGTATTTATAAAGATATTTCAATGAAATTTCAAACCATTGTACATGCAAAGACTGGAGAAAATCGTTCCAAGGCAAATTTGTGAGTTTAAGTGGAGGTTGGAGCAATTTTCAGGTGCGCAACGCACTGGGTTAGGCGCGCGACGCATTGACTATGCACGGCGCACTGGGCACAAAGCCACAGTGTTAAATTACAAGCGCGCGGTGCATCAGGAGCGCGCGACGCTTACAGTTTGGAGCCCGAAAACGATTGTAAAACTCATCAAATCACCTCTTCTTCGCATCAAATTGTCAGGTAGGCTCACCTCCATAACTTTGCTCAGTTTTTTAATGGTAAATGTGATGGTTTCGTGAATGTTTGCCGTGGAGATCTAAGTTTGAAGCCCTCCCTTTGTCAATGTAAAAAAGTGTTGTAGGGTTTGAAAATAGTGTGTTACCAAGGTTGTGTTTTTCCCCATTTCCCTTTGTTTCTCATTCCCAAATTCACCCATTATTCTTCCCCATTAATTCCCTCATTAATCCTACCTAATATCCCAAAACCCCAATCCAATATTTATATTTCCCCTTCCTTTCTTAATTACATTTTATTTCCAAAGTCCCTAATTCCCTAATGTTTTCCCTTTCCTAATATTCCCTTATGCATTTGTTTCCCCTTGGTCACAACATTGTTAGAGAAAATAACAGTTTGCATTCAATTGTACACATAGTTTTATACATCAGCATATATATTCCAGCTATCTTGTTTTCAAAGTCCTGTCAGAGACGGAGTCAGTCTATGAGCAAGAGTATGACAATGATTCTACACCGGACGTTAATTTGCCACGGAGGTATCACAAAAGTGGCAAAGGTGGTCAGCATGTCAGGGAGGAGCCTACTTCTTTGGCTCAATTACAGGCTTGCCCACTTGCAATGGATTGTTTTCAACATCGATCATGTTTCCAATACTATGAGATGATCTCACAAACCCAGCATCATCATGAACTAGTTCGTTTATTTGTTCTACATTTACATGATGGTCATGTAAACCTCGCCAGAGTAAATTTCACCTTGTCACCAGAGACTATTGCTCAGGCCACCGGGATACCAAATGTAGGAGAGGAATGGAGCAAACGCCAACAATTAGACAAATTCTACTATGAGCCATACATCAAACCTGGGTATATGAGACACTTGAGCATAGATTTTCCTTTCAGATTCCTGAGGGATGAGTTTGCACCATTGATGAAACTCATCATTCAGTATTTCAGTTGCCAGGGCAGATTCTCGTGTCTCTATGCATACCATTTCCGTTTGTTGATGCATTTCATGAGGGTACATATGATGAACATTCCGTACTTCGTGTGTCACAACATAGAGAGGATGGTAACTTTAGTATGAAGGAAGACCCCAGCACATCAGCATAGAAGCATATATCATTACGCGCTGATCAAAATCATAGTGATACATCAGTTGACACAGCAGGGCATTACTCGGGAGGATTTCATCTCCTGTGACTTCTTCTTAGCGCCACAGCCACTTCCCGAGATAGTTCATGATGATGGAGCGCCTTCACACCAGCCAGACATTCCTGAGACTGAGCATATAAGTGCTCCTTCGTATGTGACATACCAGCGAGGCCACAGGGCCTTATTTGCATCTACACGATGAGTACTATCTCCAGCCGAGGTGGAAGGGGTCTCGTTGACTCCATCAGCACAGCGAGTATTATCTCCAAATCATGCGAAAGGGGTCTCGCCTTCTTCTTCAGCACAGGTATAGATCCAGGACAGGGGCAAGAGGCCTATGCATGATCAGGGTCCTTCAGGAGGTCGGGACACGGATTTCACTATCATTGATGTTGATGCGAGCTCTCCTAGCTCGAAGCTAAAGGAGATCATCCGGGAGCAAAGGGCTGAGAATGACTCGCTGCAAAAGAAATTGCAGATGGCTAAGTGGGTGATAAACTACTTGGATCAATGCAACAAACAGCTAGAGGATGAACATATACTTTATGAGTTGGGCAAATCCGTGAGGATCGAGAATTGGCCTGAAAGAGACCCGGTGACATGACACCGATTGATCGAGAGTCTATGCTCATCTGTGTGAACACTCATCTGGAGAAATTGTTGGCAAAGGAAAACAAAGACAAAGACATGCTTCGTCATATGAAAACTCATTATTGGGCTCGTATGCATGTCTGCAAAGCAAAAATGAAGATTATAAAGAAGCGATTGAGCAAAGCACTAAAACGGCGAAAAAATCCCGATCCACTCCAAATTTTGGCCGAGGCATCATTAGCGGGGCACAATACATGATGGAGGGTCTTCACTCCGAATTTGAGAAAATTCGGAGAAATTTTTGTCATTTTGAAAATTTTGTCCTAAAAACAGGTTTTTTGGCTCAACGCGTTGCGCGTCGACACGCGCGCTTAATATTGGGACACTTGCTGGAGGAAAACTTTACATTTTTGGGTTTTTCATGGTAATTTATGCATGCTCAGCTATTGCCAAAGCATTTCATCAAGTTTTGGGTGATCAAAAGGCCCAAAAACACCATGAAAATCACCTTTCTGCCACCTTTTGCACTAGCAGGAAGTACTTCCGGGAGAATGACATTTTGAGGGGGCAAATGAGCTCCAAATTGAAAATTTCCACTTGAGATGGATAGCAAACATCCAGGGATTTCCAACCAGCTATTGTGAGCTTGATTTGGATGTCGGGAAGTGCCCCAAAAGTAGGTTGAAAGGCGCGTGGCGCATAGGGCTTTTTGGCCAATTTTTCATCTTTCAGCTCAGGAATGCAGCTAGTTTGACCAGTTTTGATTTGTGATGTAATTTTTGACTCCTCTTGATGTAATTTATTAAACATGACGTAATTTTGACACTTAGTTACTTTTTCTAGAAGATTCATTCACCAAAGAGTGAAAATTTAATGAATGAATTGGTTTCCTACCTTATAGAGGCAACTTGTTTTGACTGCCTAGATTGTAGTGCCTTGTTTAGAGTTGGTTGAAACAGCTCCTAGGATGATGCGCTTGACTCCTAGAGGCAAGGGAATGGATTGTCTTGCCTATATTATGTATTTTTTAATTCATTTTGAGGGTTTGACTCTTGGGAAAAGCTTGATACTCTATTGTACATATTTTATCTGCATTTTTGGCAAAGGAAAGACCAGGGTTTTGCAGCATTGTTTGGGATTCATGTGTCTTTATGTGTTGATGGTGTGCTTCTTTCAGTATTTGTAAGTTGTTTATGTATATCATTTTCCTTCTCTTATCTTCTGCAATTGAACAAATGAAGTGTTAAGGTAGAATCCATAATTTGTTATGCTCTGCCTTTAAGTTTGTTTGATTTTCCATGTTTTCATCTATTTATGGAGAATCCTTGAAAGTTTCTTGCTCTTATTAACTTCTCACCAGTCAGATCTAGCCATTCATTCTCTTTAAAAGCATCAAGACAATCGCCTACCTTTCCCCAAGTAGACCTCTGCAAAAAATGTGCCTCATCCCCAAGCCCAAATTTGCCTTTCCTTGTTTCAACACAAAAACTCATAAAAACTCAAACCAAACCCCTACACTTAATGCCTAGCCTGAGATCAGTTGCAAATTTAGTCATCTCAAGCCTCATTTATTACCTTTTGCCGAGATTGACCTGGAGAGAGCCCTCTCTTGTCCTCGTAGGGCTAGCTACGAGGTTGAGCGTGGTTTGATGTAGCATTGAGTTTTACCTTATTTTAGCCTAAGGTAGATTTGAGTGCTAACACTATGCATAAGTTCTCCAAATAAGTGCATAAACTAATATTAATGAATAACATCATGAAATCAACCCCAATACTCCTCAAGTTAGGCACACCTCCACATGCAAATTCTAATCACAAAAGATACCAACTAAAGAAACCAAGAAAAATACCTAGTAGTGAAATGATACCCACTAAAATACCATGTTAAAAAATTCACAAGAGAAAGGAGGATTGGATGGAACCAATAGTCGAACCCTAAGTCCTACAATGAACAGGAAAGGAAACATCACTAGGGAAACATAATATAAAACCCATAACACTTGTGCTAGAGTTGAACCATAAGTGTGTTATAGTGAGAATCACCAAATGCACTAGAGAGAGAAGACCGCAATCGTAATAACCAAGAGAAAAGAGTGCACAATAGATCGAGATGCTCATAAGCTAAGAACTTGTAAAAATAATGAAAGTAATCAAAAAAATGTGAAATACAAATATGAGTGGGTTTATTTTTATGCATCTCAAATAGTAGGGTGCTTTCCATAAGAGGGGTTATTGGCTTATATAAATAACCTTTATTAACTAGTTCAGCCTTAACCAAATTCAATAATAAAATTAAATAACTTCAGTGATGGGTGAAAGTGAATCTTACACCATTTACAACACCTACCTTAACCAACAAATGTCACATGGTATTGCCAATGTAACTAGGAAAACAACTTAATAAAGGAATGAGACTTATATCTACACTTGAATGTCATGAAATAAAAGGAAAATAACAATTGTGAGATGGAGTAGGATGGAAGCATGTCCCATTGTCTTCCAATGCTATCATGTAAGGGCCAATAATGATGGATTTTTTAATGAACACCAACTCCATCCATGATTCTATGGGATCTGAAAGAACATGAGGATGAGGTGTGTAAATACAAGTACATGACATAATCCTTACTCCTCACTCAAGTTAATTTTGTTTTTCATGAATGATAATGCCAATTTATTCCTCTTCCTCTCCTTTGTTACAATATATGTTTCTTTTTTCAATCCTTCTTGAGATTCTTCAACAATGTTGCACTCTTTCTACAAAGGCTCTTCCTATGCAACAATCTTATCCTATTAAAAATCATTTTAACATAGGGTTTGTTGAAAATCAATAACAAGAATAGCTTCTTGTATGTAGTCATTTTTGTACTCTACCTCAAAAATATAATCTTCTTCTCTATCTTTGTAATCTTCCCCTAATTTTCTTTCCATGTGAAGAAAATGAGGGGGGAAAGATGCAACATTGTTGTAGAAAATATTATCTCTTTTTCGATTAAAGAAGAATTAAGTGTCGCGAAATCTTTAAGCTCTTGAAAATACTTATTCGAATCTCCATGGAGAACCTCTAATGATATTGATATCCAACAATAAAATCATCTACATTTTCAAGGCTGTCATCCCTAATAAAAAGGAAGGCTTTAGCTCCATACTGATTTCTGATTTCTTGAACTTCTTCATGATAAAACATATATGCCCTACCAACTCATCATATTTTTTATTTGGTTTGGTTTGATTTCTTGGATTATCTCCATGAGGAAAATAATTTGACCCAGAATCTCATGGTACCATGCTTTCAACGTCTCTCTTCACCCAAGAAGGGGAAAACATCATAATGCATCCTAAAAGTTTGGATCCCTAAAATGTGGAATCACCAAATGAACATTGAAATTTCTCAATTGAAGAGTTAAAGCTTTGTCAATTCTTAGGAAACACATTTTGTTTCAGTCAAACTTTGTTTCCCTGAAAAGTTGGACCATTTTCGTTTCCATTATGTAATAACACCACTCTAAATATTATGTCATAAGATTTTCCCTTAAAGAGAAAATGGAGCTAGGGTAGCCAATAGAGATGAAAATCTCTCACTTTAATCCATAATATGGCTCTTGTACTGAAGGGGCTAAGTCTTAATTTGTTTAACATCCATTCTCACTATCACTTTTGTGGTGCTCCTACTATCCATATTTGTATGCCAAATGTCATTGAATCCCTCATACTCTAAGTTTAGCAATCAAGTTCAAAAGAAGTGAAGAAATTGATAAGTTGATACCCGGTTAAAATAGGATTGGAGTACATTTTCCAGCTTTAGAAAGATTAAGTGTTGAAAGAAATAGTAGATGAAAATCATATCTAAAAAAAACACACACAAAAAGCCATATCTATTATGCAGTGGACACCTTTCCTCAACACTATAACACACACAAATCATCAAAATGGAAGATGCAAAAGATAACGAAGTGTAAAAAATAATATTGATCAATCCAATAAAAATAACTGAATAACCATGAATGAAGGTTAATATAGTTGAACAGCTCTATCGTATTAACAACCAAGACAATGGACCAAATTCCCGAGAGTTTCAAATTGTCAAACTCTATAATATATCTCTTCAATATAATGTATCAAGATGACTCAAGGATATATAACCAACACAATTTCACAACAAAAAATTCTTTTAGTAAGATTGCTACATTAAGATGCATGGTTACAATACCATAAAAACAAAGAAGAATAGGAGGACATCTGACACAGCTAAAGAAGAAAAATCATAAACTACATATTGAAACTTTTAATACACCTTGTGGGTGAATGCTCTAAGCTCCAAGATCTCTCTACTCTAACTCTAAGATCTGCAAAATCCAAAAAGATCTCCATAATTGTTGATGTCTTGTTAACTCTTCTTGCTCCTTTTCAAGGTTCTCTCAATGTCATGCTAGTGGCACAAATAAATGCAAATCATTTTCTATTAAGCATAATATCTTTGTTACTTCATTATCATAATAACACCAAGCCAATAACAACCATCCATTTGGAAGTAAAGTGTCGCTCTAAGCAAAATGTTAAAAAAAGGTTAAATTTACTTATAGTCAATAATAAATGTATCACTTCTAACTAAGAGATCAGTAATCTTGATTTTAATTCTTCCCTGTTGATCCAAAGGAACACTTAATGATGATTACCCATGATCTCTTCAGCAATTGACAAATTTTCTCCCTGAGATCTTTATTATGGTGCTTATGTTTCACATATTTATATCAAATTAATATACATTAGTTATTGGGGAAAAGGATATTCCATACATGAATAGTTTCTATTATTTATCATAGAATGCACAGTTATAAAATTGCAAGAGACTTGATACTAAAACAAGTGTCCTAATTTCATTTTGCTTGTTCACCAGTCTCATAGAATCCCTAAGCCATTGATTTGAAATGATTAAGATTATTTTTAGGAAAGTTACCAAATGTTCTATGATCCTGATGCCCCCAAAATTATTGATAGTTATTCACATGTTTCAATTTTATGTATTTTGATGTTCGAGAGAAAAAATTGGTCAAGAAGGTTTTGGAACCCCGAAATCACTAGGGCCTGAGAAGTATCTTTCTAAGTTTTCCATTTCAAAATGTAAAGAAAACTTAGAATGGAGTAATATGGAGTACGAAATCACCAACATGCATGTGCATAATGTTTTTAGACCCTTTCCCTACAAATTTTCAAGCATAAAATGGTTTTCATGATAAAATGTTGAAAGTGCCTCGAAATGAATAATAATCATCCACATTTTTCAATATCCACTACCCTTAAGAAAGGTGAAAACTCCATTATAAAAGGCCTAATTCTTAGGACTCAACACTTTTAATGAGACAATAAATCCTTCCTTATATAAAAAAAATGCAATAACTCCTTTGGATGATACTTGTAAGAAGGTACATGCCATTATTTTAAAGCATGGTTTCTTTAAAAGAGAGTTTTGATCCAAATAAAAAGAGCCACAACCAAATTTCATCCTTGCACCTAAGGCTGAAAGAAGAATCGCATAATATGGCTTTGGCCTATATTGGGTTGTTGATCTAGTCTATGTAGAGAATGCATACCCTAGAACCTACACAAAATACTCGTTTGGGCATGGGATGAGACTTTGTATTTGATCTTACTAACTGAGTGCCTATTATGCCACTCACTAAAATATCTTCTTGTTACTTAGTACCACTAAGTGTTGAAGTTAGATGAATAAATATGGTAACCAATATCAAAAGGAGGGCTCTGGAAGTAATGTCCACAATCTACCATTTGAAGGTTAACACTTCACAATCAATAGTGCTAAAAAAAACCTTTCTCTGGGGGTTTTCACTGACCAACAAGAGGCCCCACCACTTCTTAACCTTTGTTCTCTTACTGGCCTCAAAAACCTTCCCAACCATGAGATCCATCCTATCATAATATCTACATGAAATCATTTGATGTCCACCTTCAAACTCACAAACATACTTATGGCTACCCCAAGCAAAATCCAACAAAGCATGATGGAACTCAACCCTCACAATCCCTTACAAATTCCATGTCATAGTAACAACCATACACCCACCCCATATACCAAAGGTGCATCTACATTTCACTACTAATAAACCACATGTTAGGGTTGATCATGGCTATAATATTGCATATGTCTTGGGTTAATCACTAGCTTTCATGTCATCCCTGTGTGTTCTCCAAACATACCCTTCCGAGAAGAAGGATTCACTATCTGTGATGGGTTCCATCAACCCCTATCCTTCTACGACTGAGAATGAAGAGAAAAAAAAGTTGAATAATAAAAAGTAGCCAACAAGGGTACTAAATAATTATAGAAAAAAGGAAGACAAAAGAAGAAGCAGTCAAGAAATATGCTAAGCAAGAGGCTAGGAAAATAGATTCAAAAGAAGCAACATCTAGGGATATAGAAGAAGAGGAAAATATAATAGTAGAGATAACACAAGAGGTTGTGGAGGAGGGGACAAGAATAAAAATAGATATAATGCAAAAGGTAGCAGAGGTGTTGAAATTGTAACTAGGTTCGATCTTCATAATTACCTTTTTGTAGTCATGACATTATATACTTTGTATGAAGAAAGAAAAATAAAGAAAACAAAATTTTAATTTTATGTAAATCATGATTTTCATGCTCAAGTCTAGGTCAAAATCATATTATTCATGCTTCTAGGTATTTATATGTCTTTCTAGGACAAAGAATCATTTATGTCATGTATTATAGTCCCTTTTGGACTCATTGTAACAAAGGAAAATATTTACTTTGTCAATAAAATTAAATTTATTCCTCCAAGTCCAAGTTGGCCCCAGTCAAGGATAAATCATCCTAAGGTAGGGCTATTTGACCCCTCAATAAGGCTATAAATACAAGGAGATCGACCTCAATTGTCTCACTCTCTCATCATCAAGTTTGATCTGCAATAGTGAAGCAGAAGAAGACCTGACTAGACAAAGAAAGGAAGAAAATAAGTTTAAATTTATTGGGATCATTTCTCTCTCTCTTCTCATGTGGAAAGTTAGGGTTTTTTTTACTGCCACTTGTAGGAGGCCAAAATTGCATGGCCAGAATTTTGAGGTGTAGTTTTAGGGCTAAAAATTTGGGATGAAGTCATAGTAGGTTGAAGTTTAGAAGTTTCCTTGAAGAAGACTTTGTTGGGGGGTTGACTTGGTGCTTGGAGGATCTTGGGCTTTGATATTTGGGCCTTGTAAGTCTAATTTTAAGAAGATTCTATAAAAGGAGAAGCATTCTTTGGATTTCCCCTTTGGAGGGGTTTTTCCCTAGCTTCGATCTTATATCTTATTTATTTTGTCTTGTTGCGATCTTCATGTTTTTGGTAATTGATTTATGAACAAGAACTAATAAAAGTAATAAAAGGTCAACATATATCACAGGTAATTATCAAGTTAAGGAAAATTGTCTATAATACATAATTCTCCTAATTTTCCAACATGGTATCAAATCTAAGGTGTAAGAAGGAGACTAAAGATCACATCATTGTTGGCACTATGGTAAGGGTTATAAAGAAAGGTTTCAAGTTTGCTGGGAAAATCTCTACATCTATCAAGGATTTAAGATTGAACATCATCTCCAAGATACCAAAGGAAGTAACAGATGGAATTTTGTTCTCCGGTTTATCCAACACTTTTAAGGATGAGAATCAATGGGTTATCGATAGTGATGATTCCAAACACATGATGGGAGATTGAAATCAACTCCAGACATTGTCAAAAGGAACCTCCTCTTATTCAATCGATCTTGGAGACAAGAAGAGCTATCCATTGAAAGGGATTAGATCTACTTTTTTTGAGCTCGAGTATGGTGGAAGTATTCACCTCAACAATATTCTGTATGTTCCAGATTTGAAGAAAAACTTACTTTCTATTTATTTTCTAGAGGATAAAGGTGATAGAATTTCTTTTGTTGATGGAAACGTTTTGGTTTGGGGTGAGGGCTCTAGTATTGATAATTCTAGGGTGATTATGATTCATGAGGGGAAATTATATATAATTCTTACAGCTATGTCTCAATCCCTAGTCCACTTGGATGTAAGCCCTTCCAAACTATGGAATAGAAGGTATGGACACCTTCATTATAACATTTTTCCATCTCTAAGTCAAATGGTCAATGGCATCCCCGAATTAAAGGAATATCATGAAGGGACCGATAAGGGATTTTCTCTACGTAATAACATGAAGAATCCATTTGAAAGAAGCGATACTAGATATAAGGAATTTTACATCTCATACACATAGATATATGTGGATCTATGGCAGTTAAATATGTTGGTGGGAATCAATATTATGTAACCTTCATTGATGATTTATCAAGGACAATTTGGCTATACCTCATCAAGAACAAGGATGATGTATTAGAGAATTTTCAAGAATTCAAGAAAGAAGTGAGGAATCTAACTGAAAGAAAGATCAAGAATTTGAGCTCTGACAATGGTGGAGAATACACCTCCAAAGAACAAATACCATTCCGCAAGGAAGCAAGGATTACGAGGGAGCTAATTGTTCTTTATAATCCTGAACTTAATGGTGTGTTTGAAAGGAAGATAGTACAATTGAAGAATGTGTTAGGGCCATTCTACATGATATAGATCTCCCTCAATTCCTATGGGGAGAAGTATGTGTGATAGTTGTTTACTTGCAGAACCAAAGTCCTCAAGATTATTGACAACATGACTCCGGAAGAAGTATTTACAGGAAAGAAGCCAAGAGTGGATCATCTTTGAATATTTGGGTATATTCATATACCTAAGGAAAAGAGAAAGAAGTTGGATCCTACCAATATAAACGGTATATTTGTTGGGTATAGTGCTTCATCTAAAGAATACAAAATCTATATTAAGGAGGATCATCCAATTGAAGTATGTAGGGATGTTATCTTTGATGAAAGTATATCTTACAAGAAATCAAAGGATGTTCCAGTTGACTTTTATGAAGTAGAGATAACTATCTTTGAGGATATCTCAAGGGACAATGATGGTTAAGATCATACATCTACTCAAGAAGATGTTGAAGGTAAAAGTGAGCTTCTGCAACAAGTAATTGTTCCAGAAAATTGAAAGAGTCCTGCTTGGTTGAGAGCTACTCTACAACAAGCAAAGGGGACCTTTAGAGAAATAAAAACACCAAAGGGTTCTTTGGGGTATGTTGCATATATAACAAATTTCATTGAATAAAAACCTTCCTCCTATCAAGATGCTGAGAGAGGAGAAATGTAATGCAGGAAGAATAGCATTTGATCAAGAAGAAATATGTCTGGGAAATGTTCCTTAGGCCAAATGAAAAATCTACAGTCGCTTCAAAATGGATTTAAAATATAAAGCACATTTTAGATTGGAGCATTGATAAATACAAAGCAAGACTTGTATCAAGAGGCATCTCATATAAAGAATGTATTGATTACGAAGAAATCTTTGCTCCTCCAGCTAGATATACTACAATAAGATTGCTTGTTTCTTTGGCTACTACTATGGTGTGGAACATCAACCAAATGGATGTTAAGGAAACATTTATGAATAGTACCATTGATGAAGAGGTTTACTTTGAGAAACCTCGAATATTTGAAATAAATCAGAGGGAGACTCATGTTTGTAGACTGAAGAAAGCTCTATATGGCTTAAAGCAAGCACCTAGAGCTTGGTATGCAAGAATGGATGCATACCTATTGAGATTTGGTTTTACCAAGGGTTTTGTAGATCCTAACCTATACATTAGGGTGTTCTAGGGTGAACCTGTCATCATATTGTTGTTTGTGGATGATCTACTTGTCACAAATGTAGAGCATCGAATTCAAGAATGCAAGAAGTAGTTAGCAACCAAGTTTGATATGAAGGCTCTTGGGATTATGAATTACTACTTGGGAATAGAGGTTTTGTTGAAGCCAAGTTAAAAATATCTTGGTCAAGATAAATATGTGATTAATATTCTCTAGAAATTTGGCATGATGGATAGCAAGCCTATGATGACTCCTATCATTACCAATCTAAAGAAGTTGAGGAGTTGAGATTCTAGTCCAGTAGATCCTACTTGCTATAGAAATTTAATTTGTTCCTGGATGTATCTGGTAAATACAAGACTTGGAATTTGTTTTGCAATAAATGTCCCCAGTTAGTGTCAGATGGAGCCACAACATGATCGTTGGAGCTCAACCTCATTTGACTCACTCTCTCATCATCAAGTTTGATCTGCAATACCGAAGGAGAAGAAGAGTTGAAAGGTCGAAGAAAGGAAGAAAATAAGTCGAAGTTTCTTGGGATAATCTCTCTCTCACTTATCATGTGTGAAGCTATGGTTTTGTTACTGCCAGTTGTAGGAGGTCAAAATTTTAGGGCCAAAATTCATAGGTGTAGTTGTAGGGCCAAAAACATGGGACGAAGTTGTAGTAGGTCGAAGTTTGGAAGATG
>APFE030348598.1:218505-243816 GCA_000404065.3 Pinus taeda
TCAAAAAGGAAATTTTTGAGAAAGAAGATGAATGCTGATAAAAAATAAAGAATTAATGTGGACAATCAGAGAAGAGATGGGTACTTATAGTCAAAATTCCCATGAATAATTCTAGGCCCTTTTATACCTTAGTCATGCCACTATTCTTGACCCTAAATTCGTAGCAACATTCTACTTTCCAAAGATACTCCACATATTGCTTAGATTTTCTAGAGAAACTCAAAAGACTTGCATTTAAGATAGGTAGTGCCAGAGAAACTCAAAAGCCTTGAAGGCAAACAATATAATCCATAATCAATAGCATAAAGGAATTACAAAGCAATCATAGATGAAGTGACATGTCTGACCTAGCCTAATAAGAACCAAAGGAAACCTTCATTCAATTGATTGGAGATATATATATATATATATATATATACATATACATATACATATACAGATACAGATACAGATACAGATACATACAAAGACTACCAAAATTAAGTTCATGCCTATGCGCCACGCTCCATCAAAAAACAATTCAATTGGCAGTTGATTAGAGAGTGCAACACTATCTATTTCCATTATGTGCAGTAATGAACAAGTCACTGAGCTAGTTATCCACCACAGAGGAATCAATTTGTCATAACTCAATTTGTCTTAAATTTTGCAGAGAGCTTGTTTCATATTGTCTTCAAATTTTCCTATAGTTGGTTTTGTATTAAATTTTATGTTATAGACAATTATATTACATTTTAATTTAAAATAACTAAAATATATAAATAAATAAAAACTATTTAATACAAAATATTTATTTTGTCTTAAAATCCCCCTCTGTGTAATAGTGCTTCTAGCTCCATATCCAAGGTAGTATCCCTCTATTCCATCATAGATTTCTTCTTCTTCTTTGATGCATGGTTGATTGTACTCTTTGTCCCAAATTTCACCTGGAAATTAAGTAAAGGGTCGCTAAAGTAATCACATAATTAATGTTATAAACATGTGTTATTTTCAAGCACTTAATTATAATTATTAGGGCCAATATTCTTGACTCGCCAATCCTTCCTCACCTCATGAATAGAAATATCTTGTGTTGCATCACATTGAATTTATTGGGCAAGAATGAAATTAATCTTCTTCCTATACAATCAATATTACCTCAAAAAATGAAGGTATTGAAAGGATCTGATCTCTCATGCCTTCGTAAAGCTAATGCGCTAGCTGTAGTAATAGAATAGAGTCAATAATGTTCAAGGAGAAAAACTCAACTAGCTAATGGAATCACATCATGAGGAAATGAAAAAGTAGTAACAAAAGCACTTGAGACATAGAAATATCAATTTGATATTGCCTTTCCTTTTTTCGTTAGTTTCTACTACAAATCCCCTTCCATGTTGTTTTACATTTTTTTTATCTAAATAGTTGGAATAAAGTTTTTTAAAATTTTTGTTGTTCAACAATTTCATATTTTTTAAAAATTAGTTATGACAATGTAAATTCAATTGACACTTACCTCAAATTTTCATTAATTTGTGTTTGCCTTTGTCTCAATTTTTTGCTTGTCTGTGCTTATCTTTGACTTTCGCTTGTTTTTCTCAGTTTACATGTATCTATTCAAACTTATAATGTCTTTGAATCAATGAATTATATGTACAGACAAGAAGGAAAATAAATTATTTATGCTTAACTTACCAATTTCTTTATGCCTAATTTACTTGTCAATTTCTCTTCATAATTTGTGAGCTATGCCAACTTACCAATTTTTCTTCTCTGAATAAGTTTCACATGGTCTCAATTCTTACTTATCAATTCATCATCAATTTATTTAGAATTTATGAACTATGTTAATTTACTTATCAATTTTCTTGAGAATTTATCAATTATGCAAACTTACCAATTTTTCTTCTCTGAAATAGTTTCACAGGGTCTCATTTCTTGTCTGAAACAAGGTCATTTCTTCTCTGGAGTAGTCATTCATTGCCTTGTTGCAATATTTTCAAACCATAAAGTAAGTAGTGGACTAGAGAATCTATTTTCCTTACTGCACTCCTATCAAACCATAAGTTAAGTAGTGGATTAGAGGAGTTATTTGCTTTGTTGCACTTCTATCAAATTGTAAAGCAAAGCAATGTATTAGAAGAAAGTGGGTGCATGAAAATGGGTGGGTGTGATCTAGGTGGATGTTGGTGACCACCCACCTATCCCACTTAGAGCCCCACAACTATCTCTTTCAGCTTTTTAGTTTCCTTAATTATAGCACAATTTACTCTTTTTAGCAGTTTTTCGTGTCCTGAACTTCCGGAGCCGTTTTGAGGCCCTAAACAACATTTTTTTGGAAAAATTGGGAGCAACATGGTTCCATGAACCAATGTTTCTCGTGACAAAGTTGTATTCCTTGGATATATCTTTCTAACGAGCTATTGTGCACATCAAATGGAGATCGTATGCCAAAGTTACGACCCCGAGAAGTTGATGTACCAATTTACCCAAATGGGGCCCACATTTTGGTGTTTCATCTTCTAGGGTTAGGTTTTTGGATGTTTAGGGTTTTCCATTCTTTCTCAACAATTAATAGGTCTTCAAGCCTCATTGTAACACATTTCAGAGGCATGTAGATGCCACATCTCTTCTTAGAGATAAGCTACCATTGCCCTAGCTAGTTTATTTCCATTTCTGTTTGTAAGCATATTTCAGTATTTTATAGTAATGAATGAAGTATTATTTTTGTTGCATCTCTGTATATTATATCTGTAATTTGTTGCATTCCTGTTTAAATTTGGATCAGGGTGAAGCAATGGAATAGAAGAAAATGGATTAGAGACAAGTGATAAAGTGTATCAGATACAATTTTTTAAACTAGTGATTACACGTGCAAAAGAAGTGGTGAAGTTATTGTTGGACCTCAAAATTACTCTCTCTTCGATAACTGTTCTCACTTCTTTCTCTTGTTTTTCCATGAAAGACAGATCCCCATCACTGATAAATGATAGATTTTGTTTCAAGGAAGACATTAAATGATTGACATGTTATACTTTTATGTTTTTTCTATTTGAGATAAGTTTTTGCAAATTACCTACGGAACATAGCCCATTCTACAGCTAACTATGTGTTTCATAGCCACTTAGCCCATTCTACAGCTAACTATGTGTTTCATAGCCACTTCCATGGTTGAACAAGTTATAGGTGTCAAACGAGGAAACCGGCCACATGGGCATCTTTGGAATGGTCACGAAATGGATCCTACCCTAGTCACCCACCCCAGATCCACAAAAAAGCCAGCTCAAGACCACAGTCAAAGGTGGAGTCAAACGAAGAAACCCTAGAGCAATAGGACTCTTTGTCCACTCTTCGTGGCTAATTAATAAATCTGACAGTTTTGTTGTAGCAATAACTCAAACTAGCCACTCGTCATAACAGTTTCATGCAACCATCTTGTTGACTTAAAGTCACTTGTAGCTGATAACCATTTACACAGATCTACTGTAATACATGGAGACCTCCTGTAGCTTAATTCTCTCAAAATACAGTTAGGAATGTTTCTTTAAATATCAGTTGTACGGAACTGAGAAGGAGTTTGAAATTTTATATGTATTAAGCTCAAACTTATATCTCTGTAATTTTGGAACTTATTTTCCTGTTAATAATATGAAGCCATGTTTGACCAAGTGATCATTTGCAAGAGTATCTTCAGTGAGTTAGCAGCTCAACTCAATCAGTTGCAGAGGGCCCTCGAACTGAAGGAGGTTTTTCTTTTGTTATTTTGTTTACTATACAGTTTAGTTTCATTATTTACTTTTAGCAGTATTTGTAGTTTAGATTTATTTCCTGTAGTTTGTTTTATTTTAATTTTGTTCAGTAGAATAATGTTAGAATTCGATGGTGCAGTCTTGTTTCTCTTATCTATTTCATAAATGAAACTTGTTTTGTTTTAACAGGGTAAGGTGGAAAAGTAACAATAATGCATTGTGGATTAGTTTACTTACTATTTGTTTCCTCTATTATTTGTTTCCTAGTTCAGATTGTCAATGCACTATGTGGATAAATGTTTTTGGTCACCATTTCAAGCTGATATTCATCCTCACTAAATGGTTAAACATTCACTTCACATAAGGATTGATATCAATTAGTTACTCTTTGCATATTTGATTTAGTTCTATAAACTATAAAGTACAATAAGTTGCTTTTTTGCCATCTCAAGAAAGTTATCTTTCGAAATTGGAGGCTTGAACAACTAAAAGTGCTTTAGTCAGTTTTCATTCTCTGTAATTATTTCAATTTGCCTTACAACTTCACCTTTAAATTTTTGACTTGGGATTAAATGACAAAATAGGATAGATGCTTTGTTTTTCCTTCCCTTAACTTAGATTTTGATTAGTTCACCTTTAGGAAATTTAGACTCAGTTTTATCATAATTTAGACTATACATCATTAGAAATCAAGGAAACCCCCAAAAAAAAAATATATAAAAATACAAAACAACAAAGTAAGAAGGGCTAACTAGCACATACAGTGCACCACACTTCATCAACATACGAGCCTCGATTGATAATTTATGCAAAGCAATTTAGGAAACTAAATTTACTAAACATTTTGGTGCCGTTTTCGGGGAAGTGTAACTAGGTAACTTTTTCTCTTACATTCAAAAAAGAATGATATGCATAGAGAAAGAGACTCTAGGGGTAGATTTATAGCTAGAGGCAGGAGTTCAATTCCTACAACACCACCTACTCCACCAAGAACAAGAAAAGATACACCTCCATCCCAAACTCATACTCCCAACCATAAAACTCCTGAAGTTCTAGGGGCAAAAATCCAATCAAAAGAATCTCCTACTTCATCTACCAGTTTAGTCCTAGGGGAGAAAAACCTTGAATCTCCAACAACAGGAGTATCCTTTTTCACCTCCACAGGAGAGCACATTTTAGCTGACGAATTAGGAATACCTAGTGAGGAAGAAGAAGTAGAACCTCTCTCCCATATCCCATTAGTAGAAGAACCAAAGGAGGAGAAAGTAACCTTATAGGTTGAACCCTATACTGACCCTGAAGAAACAATAATGGCAAAAGAAGGAGAAGATGGAGAATTCACATTGTTTGGAGGAGGGGTTAGAGGTAGAGGTGAGGAAATAATGGAGGAGGCAGAGGAAATAGAGAAATAGATAATTCTTTTGGATTCCCTATAGTAGATGAAGAAACAAATGCCACAATGAAAAATATCTCACCTTCTGTCCTCCCAAACTTCCATGGGTTAAAAATTGAGGGTCCTGAAACATTTTTATTTGAGTTTGAAGTCTTGTGCAGAACCTATGACTATATAGAAGACTCTCAAAAACTTAAGTTGTTCCCTTCAACACTAAAAGGAGCTTCTTTGAAGTGATTCATGGGGTTAGTTGCTCCGTCCATTAGAACATGGAATGGCATGAAGAAAGTATTTTTGGATAGGTATTTGGATTATTGCATGCCTACCAATCACAAAGATGAATTGCTCAAAGTGATGTAAAGAGAGGATGAAAACTTAGAGGATTTGATTGAGAGATTCAACTATAATTTGAAAAGAGAAAAGATGGAAACTTTAGATGAAGATACCTTAAAAGCTCTTTTACTAAAATCCATTAGAGATGAATGGATATATATCCTTAACATGATGGGGAAGGGAGATATCTATCAACTCCCATTAAGTGATATAGGAGAATTATGTGTTCATCTCTCAAGAGGGAAATCCAAAACTAGGAAAGGTCCAAGAGATCCTTCTCTTGTTCGAGTAAATAAGTCTGCAACTGGATCAGTGAGTAGGGTAGGAATTGGTAATATGCTTGATGAATTCAAAACAGATATCCTAGGGAGTCTTAGTGAGCAAATAGACACCCTTAAGTTGCAAAACAAGCAGAAAACTGAGGCTGATGGTTTAGCTATTTTCTGTCCAAAATACAGAAAAAAACATGCTCTAAGAGAATGCCCTTTAGATGCAAAAATGATAGAAACTTGTATGATTTACTGAGAGAATCATAAAACCAAGGGTTGTCCTTCGATTCTAGGCCTTAACACTATTTTTCAAGAAGAAACAGATCCAAATTTAGCAGAACCTCTTTGCTTTGTATCTAGAAAACCTTGGCAAGGGCCACAAAATCAGGGATTTAACAATCAAATGTATCTTCATCCCCCACAAAATTAGAATTCTTGGTAGCAACCTTGGCCTCAACCTCAATCTCAATCTCAACCGTGGGCACCAAGAGTACAAAATCCTTATGGGAGATTTTCTCAATATTACCAATATCCTCCATCATATCAGAATTATCCTCCCCCACACATTCCACAACAAAATCAGCAGCCACAACTTTCAAAATCAGAGCCCTCAACTTTTATTACCATTTCCACAACAAGTTCCAGAACAAAACCAAAGTCCTCAACTCTTACTACCATTTCAGCAGAAACCAAATCAACTACCTACCCAACCATTACTAAAACACAACAATAAAAATCCTCAGAATTCTTACATGGTGGAAGGACAACAATTTCCAACTTATATGATCACTCCTCTAGATCTTAATGATGTTCAACTGAGATCTAGTAGGATATTAGAAAAGGAAGGACCTTCTGTAGTTATTCAGGAACAAGACAATTCTAAGGAAGATTCTCTACAACCCAATAAAAGTTTTGAGGGAACATCTCTTAAAACCCAAAATAATGAAAATTAGAAACATAAAGAACCATCGAACTCAACTCCTATCATTGAGCAGCCATTATCTACTTGTGCACCTCCTTTTCCTCAAAGACTACAAGTTGATAGAGGAGTAGAAAAGTAAATCATGTTGCCCAATTATGATTTTCTAGATTAATTGAAAAATGTTTGTATCAAAATTCCTTTGTTACAAGCCATTCTGTCTAAAACAATAAAGGAGTTTAGCATAAAGAAACCAAGAAGAAAAGCAAAGGAAACAAAAAGAATTCACCTGGTAGGAAAAATAGCAGATATAATGATGGGAAAAATTGCCATACAAAAATATGTAGATCCAGGAAGTCCAATTGTGAAAACACACATCAATGGAGTTGAAATTCCAAATACATTGATTGATTTAGGGGCAGCAATAAACATCATGAGCAAACAAACCATGGAACAGCTCAAGCTTCCAAATCGTTTTTACACACCTACATTATTGTAATTAGCAGACAGATCTGTAATCAAACCAGATGGAGTGTTAGAAGATATTCCAGTATCCTTAGATTCTTGGGAATATCCTATTGATTTTATGATCTTAACCCCCAAGAACAATATAGGAGGACATCCACTCATATTAGGAAGTCCTTGGTTGGCCACAACTGATGCTTTCATTATTTGTAGATCTGGTGATATGTATATTTCTGATGGGAATTCAACAAAGAAATTTACTCTATATCCTCCAGCAAGAACAATCACAGAAATAGATGACAAAGAATCGATTGATGATGAAAATGACATTCAACCTCTCTTTACTATTTCAGATAATAGTGAAAATAGTCAAATATTAAATACAATGGAAAATTTTGAATCATCTCCAGAATATGAACATGATCAATTTCAAGAAAAATCCAACATTGAATGTTTGTCATCTAGGTAGATGCCTCTTTATTCTATGGAAGAATTTGGTAGCTCTACAATTGAAATCTTTCCAGGCAAAACATTGAACATAAACAATAACTTGGAGAAATTACAAAAGGAAAAGCTAATCAATACATTACAACAACATTCTGCTGCATATGCATGGGAATATACTGACATGAAAGTGTTATCGGGAAATCTAGTGTCCACTCGGAGCTACTAGTCCCACTAAGACTGATAGCTATCTTAGAAAAAAACAAACTAAAACTACTTTTGCTTTCCTTTATGAGAAGTAGATAAGAGGGGAACAAACGACACCAACCTTAGTCTTGTGCTTGGTTCCTTACTTAGTTCCTCTCCCTTTTGACAGATATTTGTCGCTCCTCCTTCGTCTACCCAACTTCAAAGAGCACCTGTGGAATCAAAGCAACATAATACTATTGAAGGACAGAGATCTACAATCATAAGAAATATAGGACCAGATATGTATTGGCCACACAATACATATATCATCAAACATACAAGAATATGGTGGAAAAATTGAATAGCTTTATTAATATCAAGAATAGAAAAGAGGATTACAACCAATTGTTCTAACCCAGCATCATCCTCTCAGCATGAAAGCCCCTATTCACCTCATGAAAAGCTTAGATCACCCAACACTATGATGTTGCACTAGGAAACCAATAGCACTTCCTTACAAGATAGAAGATTCCAGCCCCTGGATCTCTGTGATGAGGGATCCATATATAGATGATTGCAGGGGGGTGAGTCAGCTTCTGGGATTTTGATTAGTGTCCTCTCTTTGATATTTATTGATTCCACTTGGATATTGATGATTTCTTACTCATCCCTGGGTGAATTCAGAGAGGCAAGTGTCACAGGAGAAGTTTCTGGAAGATTCCATGATGATCCACCTCTTAAACTGTCTTTGCCATTTGTCTACTCTCGCCCATCGCACCCTACAGAAGGGCTTTTCGGTATGCATCGAACCCTTTACACTGAGCAGGTGAGATGCATCGAACCCTCTGCACTGGACATTTTGTATGGTCCAATTTTGACCAGTTCTGAGCAGTTTTCTATGGAGAACTTCTGGGAGATGATGTAATCAGTTGACCTTGTTCCTCTAGGGTGTGAAGCAACACTTTTAGGGACTTAGGAGCCCTTAGTTTATGGACATGTATGATTGGGTTTGCAATGCCCAAAAATGTCTATAATAGTTGCCCCCTAAAGCATGAGATCGTTAATCTTTTGATGTCGGGTGAAATGCTTTATCATAAGGATTCGAAGTTTTTTCGAGCTGGAAGGCAACCTGTAATAAGATACAATACAATACATTATCTTCATAATATTTTTCATGGTCTATCTAAGGCAGGCATTCCCAGGCTTAGCTTTATAAATTCATTTTCATGTACATAGGACATAAAACCCTCTGTGTAGCAGACTGATGATTCGGACAGAGTCATCATCCTTTGATTCAGATGATCATCAGTTTGGCAATGATGTACATTTGATGTCTTTATATTCCTGAATATATCACAACCCAGATGGGTGAAACTAGATCCGGGGTCTTCAAACTCATTCAATCTTCACTCGAAGTACAAGTCGATCCATGTGAAGGATGTTCTGGAGTCGAACATGGAAAGACATCGCCTGATTACCAGCCAATGATGTAAGTTGTTAACAAGTGCAAGAGGAATCATCGATAATGATGATGACCCTCAAGGTACTACAGTAAAACTCGCGTGGTGTCAAAAAGGGACTTGGCATCAAACACCACACAAAAAATTTCAGTCGAAGGCCATTGATGTAAACCTATCGTCGGAAGTGAGAAACTTGCCATTGAGGCATGCAAGCTTCAAAGTACTAAAAGGGTTGTTCCTAGGTTGACTTCTTGGATAATGAGCTAATGTCGACAAGAAGCGACCCGTCTTAGGAGGGCCTTAATGAATCCCACATCTATGACACGGAACAAAGCAAATGATTTTGGAGGTGAAAACAGTTTGATGATACAAGGTTCAGGGTGGCAGTCATGAAAGAAATAGCATGAATGTATTACAGTGGATGAGACACAGGTGAATTCTCTGAGCGACTTCTCTTGAACATATCGGTGACACTGAAATGGATTGGTAGCATTAACCCAAAAGATGGATGGTGTGATGGACCAATGGTGATATGACCGGTGAACGGAATAACCCAACCCGACTCGAATGTGGAGTGAAAGTGTCATGTTCAAGAGTGACTTGCTATCAATAAAGTTTCTTCAAGTTTTCTTCCCAATTTTCCCCAGTCATTGTTGACCAGTACCTCTTTATTTGTATCAAGCTTGAGGAGGATAACATATGCTTGTTCTATAATTCACCCTTCGGGTGAACCCGTCGCTATGTTTTAACAAGCCTACTGACAGTGAAACTCGTTCTCGTCTGTATCACAAGTTTGTCAATATTGATTTTAACGAGTTTAACGACAATGATAACTCGGTCCGTTTTCAATTTTAGAGAGTCTAAAAAGGGACGGAAAGGAAACTCCCATAATCCTTTTTCGTCATATAATCCCTTAAGTCTGAAAAAGTATAAAAGAATATGAAAGGGATGAATTTTCGATAGTTTTAATGAGCCGAGCAAGACAAGTGCTTGATCTTTTTGTGTAATAATCCCTCAGGTCCAAAAATATTAAAATCTAGAGGAGGGATAGCACTTCCAGTATCTTTAACGAGCTGGAGAGGCCAATCGCTTGGAAATCTTTTCATATTTTACGAGTTAGGTGAAAAGAGCTTAAAGGAGACTCGTTTTTGAGGAACGAGTGATAATTTCAGGTAGCAGCTGATTCCAGGTAAGGTTTGGAATTTTCCAATCATGGCAGTGTCGCAAGGATGGCTAACAAGATCACTCATCGTAGATTTTCTTCAAAAAGGGTAAACAATCAAATGGAGGCATATGATTGGCCAAACAGAGTGGAGGTGATGATGAGAACACGACCAAGGCTCAAAAGCTAATGATAATGCATTCAAAATGGTTATTTACTGGAGATTGGTTCATTTTTTAATGAGCTTAAACTCTGGGGGAAACATTTGCTCATTGATTAGGTTTAATTTTTAACGAGCTTGAACTTCACATAAAAACTGCTCATGCCAGTCATATAATAACGACATCTCATTGATAGATTTCATTTTTTATGGAGCTTGCACCTTTCGAAGCTTTTCCCCGCATCCTTTCACATGCAAGCTAGGAACGACCAACTACTGTCCTAGGGGTTAGTTAACTACTAAGGTTAGGTAGGAAAACACTTCCTTTACTCTGTCAATGCCATCTGGCCTCCAGCGAAGACGAACGATCAACCCGACCACTCAACCGACTCAAGCAGTTGAAGTCAGTGGAACTACAATTAGTGTTATGTTGGTCACTTTTCACTTGCTCGCACAAGGTTTGCATGCCCCCAGGCATAGTGAAGTAGAGTTTCTAGATTACCCTTCAATTTTCAGACAAAACATTTGTTATATCAGGAAAGGCCTACCTTCTAATAGAGGTATCTTATTCCGGTCTAATTCCCTCTTCCTATATGGAAGGGTATCGGACTAGTCATATATCCTTCGTAGAAACCTACTCTATGCCTAGAGTTTTCCTGCCAGATCAGGCCAGGGTGCATGCCCCCTTGGTTTCAATCATGTCCTCCCGAATTACTCGCATTCTTCAACTAGACGGACTGGAGATTGATGAGACATTCCTTGCGTGAAAAGACCATTTAGGGATGGCATTTGACTATTAGCTATGCGTGAGTCAGGGAACGAAAGATGGTCTACGAGCTGGACCACTCGGCCTTCGTGCTAAAAACACATTACTATGCTATAAATATAGTCGTGCCCAAGGAATAGATTATAGTCTAGAGGTCCTTGGACTACCATTACATTCATATAAATGGTTTTCCTTCTCAAAGTAATAGGCATATTTGGAAGGATCCCTAACGGTCAACTGCTTCCTTTGTTGAATCCTGTCAGATTTCTCATCTCAAGTAGAAGAAATGGCGAACCAAGCGCTTTCCAAGCAGTCGAGGAAAGAATACTCACAGAAGCCCCTTCATCTATGATGGTACCGGCCATGACTATTCTGTAAGCTTGTATAATGATTCGGAATGGTGCATTAGCTGGTAAACGGGGTCTGCCTAGTAGATTCCAATTGAAGGAAACTACTAGGTTGCTTGGAGGTGGGACCGAATAGACGGCTGGATATGACTCTGATGAACTTCCTTCCTGCGATAAAGGAATGGGTAGATTTCCCCCATGTTCATCGGAGTTTGTGTTTACGAAAAGAATTTGAACGGTGTCATTCTCATTCTCTTCAGTGACTGTATCATCTGAAGACAGACCTTCTGAAGGCAAGACAGGTTCAACTGCCACCTCAACCTTTTGACTTTCGTCTAGTGTGGATTCAGAGGGTTTATCTTCAATGATAGATGCTTCGACCAACCATAATGGCGTGTCATTCAGATTTTCAGCCAGTGACGAACTTGACAAGAGTTTCTTATATCGAGGAGGAAACCGTAGTGGTGAAGCTGGACGGTTATCCAAAACTCTTTTAGCTTCGTCTAGAAAGGGACAACAATGGACAATGTGATCGCCTTCACACAGTTTACAAGGAAATTTACATTTCCTTTTCTGTCCAGATACTTCGCTTTCACTAGTTGACAGTGTACTTTCAACACAATCAGAGGTTGATGACATCGGATTGTGCAAACGAGGAGACCAGTCCCTTAAGATCCAAGGGATGCAAGGACAATCTCGATGATAGTGGTCTCCTTTGAAAATGACACATGGAGATTTAGTCTTGGATGGTACAATGTGTGGATTTTCACTAGACAATGAATGGTTGCCCCTTTTTTCTTTTGGCTCCTTCTTCTTCTTTTCCTTCTTCTCCTTCCCCTTCTTCTCCTTCTTATTTACTTGATTTTTAGCTTTACCAGCTTCATCAAGCGAAGAGGAAGGAGGAGAGGGAGAAATGGACAACGTAGAAGTTTGGGGGGTAACTCTAGTATCATCTAGTTGCTGACTCGATTGTTCAGGAATCACGGTGTTCTGAACAATAGAGGTAGAGAAGAGCTATATGGGCAAGCCAATCATCAATCTTGGAAGTGGCAATGTGGCCATATGGGGTGTACCAACATCTCCCCAAGAGGAGAAAGGACTAGGATTTCCTCCAAGGGGAAATCCTTGGTTGGTGGAATCCAATTTTCTCAACCTAAGACCAATGAGGGAATAATCATGTTATTCCGATTAAAATAAATTTTAGACGCTTTGACACAACTTGTTTTTTCAATTTTTAAGAGTCGAGAAAAAACAAGAGATGACTCTAGTCGCCTTCAATTTTTAATGAGCCTGAAGTGACAAGTTCTTAGATGGACCTTTTCCTTTAAGGAGTCTGAAAAGGAACAAAAGAGACTACTCTGGAAATCTAGATAGAGGGATTACCAAACTAATCGCAAAACTACATAATACTTTTTACGGTACGGCAGTCAATCTTCCCGAATGTTGTGTTATGTGCATTGTGATCGATAGGGCGGCAGACACAGCTTCCTAAGGATAAAGGATATAGCTTATTGTGGTCTCCAAATATATACTCGACATGGGAGCACAAGTCTGTACTAGCACTTGTCGTCTCAAAGAGGAGGAATCACCCAACCAGCAATGAAAGCGATAGTTATCAGGTTTTACGACACCGGAATACATCTCTAACCTAGACTTCTAAATGTTTTGCGTTAGGTTCCAAAGCGTTTTTATGTTCATTGAATTCGTTTTATAGTTGATCTTGCTTAAGAAATTTGCCTTTTAGGTTCACCACGCGATGTAGATACACAATTCCTAAAATGCAATCTAAGATGATAAACGATCGTTTAATCTTCTTTTGCAATGAAAATCCTAGCTACTAAGGAAAGAGAAATGAGATTCTTTCAACATAGAGCATACATCACACACTAGATGCACTGTCCTAAATCAAACCAACAAGCAGTCTAAATGCAAATGCAGATGCATGTATTTGTTTTCGGCCTTCTTAATGTGTGAATGACAAGAAGAATGATAAGTACAAATCTGAATTATCTTTTCAAAGCGACAGTACTAAAAATTTTTCTTCAAAAACGAAAGGAAGATAATGACGACACTTTCCGATTTTGAATTGAAAACTGCTTTTGACACTTGAAAAACTACTAATTCAAATCAAATACAAGAGTAACAGTATAATCAACCATCAAGAATAATCGTATTCTCTTCTATCACTGAAAACGACACTTCCAAATCAAGAAACAACAATCTGATTACGCTACTTCTTTGTAAAAGAGAACTGAAAATGGCGCACAATACATTAAAACATTCAGAATTCTTTGCACAACGGAGGCAGAATGATGGAAAGGAAGGGGGTTTCCATAGTGGTATACTGATCACAGACAACAAAACTCCTGAATAGAGTTGGAGAGAGTGAAGAAAAACCAAATTCTGAAGGCAAAATTAGCCTTTTATGACCATCACACCTGTTACACAGGGAATCCAGTATGCATCCCACCTACTGCACATGGGAGGTGGATGCATATAGAATTCCTTGAAGAGAGGGTGCAATGGTACCAGTGCGAGACTTTTACTTGGTCTTTGGTCATAGTTTGCAGCTTAGTTCATGGATTTAGGCCGAGCAAGTGATGTTCAGTAAATATAAATCACAAGGGTTGATCTAGTGAGGTTACTAGAGCCACCACTAGGGAAATTAGAATGTTTGCAAATCAATTGTTCAGTTTATAAAAAAAACCCAGAGATAGACTGAAGCAACATTGATCTACTTTGCACTTGCATAGAAAATGCAGTTCAAAGGCTAGGTCGCTTGACTTCAGGCTCCATCTGTAAGTTTATAAAACAAACAAATATAGGCAAGCAAACAATCTATTCGCTCCCCAGTGGATTCGCCATTTTGTTATCGGGAAATCTAGTGTCCACTTGGAGCTGCTAGTCCCACTAAGACTAGTAGCTATCTTAGAAATAAACAAACTAAAACTACTTTCGCTTTCCTTTATGAGAAGTAGATAAGAGGGGAACAAAGGACACCAACCTCAATCTTGCGCTTTGTTCCTTACTTAGTTCCTCTCCCTTCTAACAGATCTTTGCCGCTCCTCTTTTGTCTACCCAGATTCAAAGAGCACCTATGGAATCAAAGCAACATAATACTATCGAAGGATAGAGATCTATAGTCATAAGCAATACAGGACCAGATATGTATTGGCCACACAAATGCATATATCATCAAACGTACAAGAATATGGAGGAAAACTTGAATAAATTTATTAATATCAAGAATAGAAAAGAGGATTACAACCAATTGTTCTGACCCAGCATCATCCTCTTAGCATGAAAGCCCCTCTTCACCTCATGAAAAGCTTAGATCACCCAACACTATGATGTTGCACCAGGAAACCAACAACACTTCCTTACAAGATACAAGATTCCAGCCCCTGGATCTCTATGATGAGGGATCCATATGTAGATGATTGCAGGGGGTGAGTCAACTTCTAGGATTTCGATTAGTGTCCTCTCTAATAGTTCTTGATTCCACTTGGAGATTGATGATCTCTTACTCATCCCTTGGAGAATTCAGAGAGGCAAGTGTCGCAGGAGAAGTTTATGGAAGATTCCATGATGATCCACCTTACAAACTGTCTCTGCCATTTGTCTACTCTCGCCCATCGCACCCTACAGAAGGGATTTCAGTATGCATCGAACCCTTTACACTCAGCAGGTCAGATGCATCACACCCTCTACACTGGGCATTCTGTATGGTCCAGGTTTGACTAGTTCTGAGTAGTTTTCTGTGGAGAACTTCTAGGAGATGATGTAATCAGCTGACCTTGTTCCTTTAGGGTGTGAAGCAACACTTTTAGGGACTTAGGAGCCCTTGGTTTATGGACATGTATGATTGGGGTTGCAATGCCAAAAAATATCTATAAGAGAAAGGAATTAGTCCTAAGACTTGTATTCATCACATCTACATTGAGGAAAATTACAAACCTATCAGACAACCTCAGGGAAGAATGAACCCAAATCTTAGGGAAATTGTGAAAGAATCGCTACAAAAACTGTTGAATGTAAACTTCATTTACCCAATTTTAGACAGCCAATGGGTTTCCCCTTTAGTGATTGTGCCAAAAAGGAATGGTAAATGGAGGGTGTGCATTGATTACTGAGAATTTAATAAAGCTACCCTTAAAGATCATTTTCCTTTGCCCTTTATAGATCAAGTGTTAGATACATTAGCAGGTAAGAAGTATTTCTCATTCTTGGATGGTTTTAATGGTTATAATTAGGTTCAGGTGGCACCTGAAGATCAAGATAAAATCACATTTACTTGTCCATGGGGAACTTATGCCTACCAAGTACTTCCTTTTGGGTTATGTAATGCACCTGCAACATTCCAAAGAGCAGTGCTAGGAATTTTTTCTGATCTAATACATGATTGTGTAGAGGTATATATGGATGATTCTACAGCCTCTGGGAACACATTTGAAGAAGCTTTAGAAAATTTGGAAAGAGTTTTTAAAATATGTAAGGAACCAAACCTTTCATTAAGCCATAAAAAATGTTTTATGGCGTTTACAGAAGGTATTGTTTTAGGGCATCACATTTCAGGAGATGGCATTAAAGTTGATAAATCTAAAGTAGAAGTCATCTCTAAATTATCAATTCCAAATTTCCAAAAGGATTTCCGAAGTTTTCTAGGATTAATAGGATACTATAAATGCTTTATAGAAAATTTCACTAAAATAGCATCCCCACTCTTCAAATTACTCACCAAGGATTGTGAATTCAATTGGAATCCTGATTGCCAATTAGCATTTGAGATTTAAAAAAAAAAAAATTCTGAAGCATCCATCCTGAGAGGTCCAAATTGGAAACTACCTTTTCACATTTCAACAGATGCTTTAGATACAGCTCTAGGAGCTATATTAGGACAGAAAGACTTGATTCCCTATGCCATCTAATATACAAGTAAGAATTTGACTCCCACTGAGTTGAATTATACTGTAACTGAAAATGAATTTTTAGCTGTTGTTCATGCAATCAACAAGTTCAAACATTATATAACGAGCTATGAAACCTTTGTTCATACAGATCACTCTACAATTAGATATTTAAAAACCTATTACTAATGGTAGAGTTACAAGATGGCTTTTACTCTTGCAAGAATTCAATGTTACTATGCTAGATAGACCTGGAAAACAAAACACAGTTGCTAATTTCTTGTCCAGAATTCAAAATATCAAAGATGACACTTCGGTTGAAGATAAGTTTCCTGATGAATATATTTTTGCAGTAACTACTCAAACTCCTTGGTTTGCAGATATTGCTAATTACTTAGTCACAGGGAAATTGCCTTCATATTTGTTTCCTAGAGAAAAAAAGAAAAATCATTCAGATAAGTGTAAGATACTCATGGATCACTGATGAATTGTATAAAATGCGCCCAGATCTTATGATCAGAAGATGTGTTAGGGAAGATGAAATGCCTGAGATTCTTAAGGTATGTCATGATGAGCCATGTGGTGGACACTTTGCTGACAAGAGGACAACCCATAAAATCCTTTATTTAGGATATTATTGGCCATCCATCTTCAAAGATGCCAAAGAATATGTTAGGAAGTGTGACAACTACCAAAGGGTAAGGAAACCTGCTCCTTCAAATGAAATGCCACTACAAGTTCAGGTACTCATTGAACCTTTGAAAAATGGGCCTTAGATTTTGTTGGGCCAATTAATCCTTCATCTAAGAAAAAGAAATATATATTGGTATGTACTGATTATGTCACTAAATGGGTGGAGGCCAAAGCATTACCTTTTGCTAATGAAAAATCTGTAGTTAATTTTCTTTTTGAGGACATCTTCACTCATTTTGGTGTTCTAAGAGAAATTGTGACAGATCAGGGATCTCAATTTACATCTAAAATGGTGGAGGGTCTTGTGGGAAATTACAAGATCAAACATAGGAAATCTACTCCCTATCATCCACAAGCAAATGGTCAAGTTGAATCTACAAATAAGGTGATTGAAGGAATTCTCACTAAGATTGTGCATCTACATAGAAGAGATTGGGCAGAAAAGCTTCCTAAATCCTTATGGGCCTATAGAACTATATGGAGGAACATAACGGGACATACACCCTATGAACTTGTTTATGGGAAACAAACCCTTTTCCCTATAGAGTTTCATATCAAAACCTTCAAGATGGCAGTCCAATTGGGATGAGATTTATTAGAGGCACAGAAACATAAATTGGAGCAACTCAATGAAATTGATGAAATCAGACAAGATGCAGTCCAAAGAACCACTATAGTCCAACAACAGAGGGCTAAATGGCATGATAAATATATTAAGGAGAAGAAATTTCAGGCAGGATATTGGGCATTGTTTTTTGATTCAAACTTCAAATATTTTCAAAGGAAGTTTCAAACTCATTGGCTTGGGCCATATGAGATTGAAAAAGTCTTTGACAATGGAGTGGTGAGAATAAGAACAATAGATGAGGAAAAGATACCTCTTCTTGTGAATGGTCATCAATTGAAGATATATCAAAAACCAGTTTCAAGAGAGGAGTTCATTATGGTTTTCCAGGATAACTCTGAAATGAAGCTAGTGAAGAAGAATCCTTCTTCTCCACTAACTTAGCCTTTATTTTTCCCAAGAAATGACTAATAAAAAAAAATTATAATAATAAATTGTATAAGCTTGAAAACCAATCATTGATTGGCATACTTATACAAAAAATACAGGGTGAAAATCAGAAGATTTTTGACATCCTATATTTTCCATTTTCTTTCTATAATCAGTAGTGACAAAAAGCTACATTTTTGCAGTATAAAGTCTACAAATTCATAGTCCCATTCCATCTCATTTAGTTTTCATTCAGTTTTATAGTTCCACTTCATCTCACTATCATTTTTCATTTACATTTTTACTCCATTTCACACTATTTTTCATTTTATCTTACATCTCATTCCATCTCATTGTCATAACTCGTTTCCATTTTATTTCTACATCCATATTTCATAAGCCATATTTCACTTTTCCTTCTTTTCACATTCTGCAGCTAGTTCCATTCTGCAGCTAGTTTGATTCTGCAACTACAGCTTACTTATCAACTCTGGCACAATTCTTCAGCTCACAAATAAATCATGAATGCAGGGAAATTAAAGAATCAAGATTTGGAGATCAGCCATGCTCAAAGTACCTACGGATCAACACCAAAATAATTATCAAACAAAAGGTTAAGTTCTAAGGTAAAATGCAAATTTATTTCAAACAGCAAGTCATAAACATAAGTTATGTATAATATGAATGATCATATGTCTCCTTAACAATTCATCATTTGATTTGACTACCACATCTCCACCACATCTTCCACATTCGATACCCAACGGTCTATAATGATTTCATCATACCACACCTCCGCTACAGTCTCCATACTTTGTACTTAAAACGGTCTCTAATAACTCCATCTGCTAACGGTGACAACCACGATATGACCAAAGTATTCACGTCTCTCCAAACCCTCACCATCTACTTATTCCATACAAACCCATCGTTCTTTTCACCATACCTGTAGACAATCCATTTCATAGACCAAGAGAGTAATTCTGAAGGTTAGAAAATTTTACGAAACAGAGACCATGGGACTCATTATTAGGGCAGAGCCCGTAGGGGAAAAGTTTATGGAAGGGTACCCACAACTCAAGGAGATACTGCAGAAGAATGGATGACTCAAATTCATTGAAAAATTTGATGGATACCACAAGGATATCACAAAATATTTTGCTAGATCATTCGATGGTACAGAAGTAGAGATTGGAGACATTGAATTTGCAGTAATAGAATCTTACATAGTAGAGGCTACGAAACAACCAAGACTTGGTGAGAGATGGTTCAAAAACAAAGAATTTCACAGTGAATGATGGAAGGTAATCCTCAAGAACCTAGGTATGGATGTCACTATGTTTAAGAAAGGAATTCTTATTTCAACACTCAAAAATAAATGGAGAAGCATGCTTTTGATATTACAAAAATTTATTACCTGTGAGAGAATATTTGGATCTATGTATGTTTATCAGATACGTTTATTGATGAACTTTTTAGAAAATGGAAACATCAACCTCCCTTTCTTCCTTCTAAACAGTCTAAGGAGGATGGCTTCAAATGTACAGAAGAAAATAGAATCCATGGAGACAACCATGTACCATCATGGGTTGGTCAAAATATTGGTTGAGTACCATATGAAAAGAATAGGAGACACCTAGGAAAACTTTCTGATAAGAAACCATTTCCAAGAGGCACCAGAATCTCCTGAAAAATATAGTATCAGAAAGAGTAGGGAAAAGAAGACTAGTCTAACCATTCAAAGCAACCCTGAGCCCTCAACATAGAAAAATGATGATGAACCAATCTCTGGAAAATTAACAGAGATCAGAGATCAAATCAAGCAGAAGAAAAAGATAAAAAAGAAAGCTGGTGGAATTACTGAGAAGAAACCTGAATCTCCATTTCAACAAGATGATGAACAACCAATACTCATATTGCGGGAGGAAACTTTGCACAAAGTTCCATTACGATTAACGGGTGGCTCCGTGACTTTCTATGGGCACAAGGCCCTCTCAAGTGATCCATCTTATGTTCTTCATTATCTGCATATGGTCTTTTATTTTTAGGTGCTCATTTTGTTTGGGCCTTCAGTTTAATGTTCTTATTCAGCGGCGGTGGGTAATTGGCAAGAACTCAATGAATCTATTGTTTGGCCATAACAAATGAAGGTTGCTCCTGCTATCCAGCCCAGAGCCTGAAAAATTGACATAGATTAGGAAGCAAATCAAGAGGAAGGAAAAGATAGGAAAGGAGAAAAAGGGTACAAAAGAGGAGAACATAAACCCCCTACAACTTAGAAGGAGCTCTAGACTCTGAGGTATGGTGAAGAAGGTATCATCAAAGGAAAAAGATTTCATAAATATAGAAGAAGAAACTCTAGTATCATCTCCTAAAACTATTCCATTTACATATAGTCCTCAAAACTCTCCTAGACAGTATTTTGAAGGCAGCCCTAGTAGAGGATCCCCAGTATAGACCTAGTACAACAACAAATTTATGATTACATAGAATCACCGGAAAATAAAAGTGCCTCAATAGATCCAGGATCCTGAGCCAATCCAAAATAACCTATCAATCCACAAGAATCTCTGACTAACTCTCTCAAACAGGAAATCTGTGAGTTAGAGATATTGAACAGGCATATCAAGAAAGAAAATGAAACCCTAAAGGAACAAATCAAATTGGATTAAGCCATTCATGATAATACAATATTGCACCTAGGGCTATGGTACAAGAAGAATAGGAAGTTGAAGAGGAAGAAGACAAACTTGAACAAAACAGTGATCAAACTTAAGTACAGACTTCTCATGAAGAAACCCAGGATGGCAATCACTTCAAAGAGGAGCAAGAGAAGAAAGTTAGATGTACTGGTAGAGGTATATGAGCAGATGCAATAGGAAATAAGAGTTCACAGTTTTGGAAAAATTGCATGGGGACATGCAATGATTTTGCAGTGGGGATATGTTGGACCTCAGAATTACTCTCTCTTTGACAACTTTTCTCACTTCTTTCTCTTTTTTTCCCATGAAATACATATCCCCATCACTGATAAATGATAGATTTTGTTTCAAGGAAGACGTTAAATGATTGACATGTTATAATTTTATGTTTTTTCTATTTGAAATAAGTTTTTGCAAATTACCTACGGAATGTAGCCCATTCTGCAGCTAACTGTGTGTTCCATAGCCACTTCCATGGTTGAACAAGTTATAGGTGTCAAACAAGGAAACCGACCACATGGGCATCTCTGGAATGGTCACAACATGGATCCTATCCTAGCCACCTAGCCCATATCAACAAAAAGCCATCTCAAGACCACTGTCAAAGGTGGAGTCAAATGAAGAAACCTGAGAGCAATAGGACTTTGTGTCCACTCTTCGTGGATAATTAATAAATACGACAACTTTTTGTAGCAATAACTCAAACAAGCCACTAGTGATAATAGTTTCAAGCACCCATATTGCTAACTTAAAGTCACATACCTGATCAACTGTTTATGTAGATTTGTTGTAATATGTGGAGACCTCCTGTAGCTTAATTCTGTCAAAAGACAGTTAGGAATGTTTCTTTAAATATTAGTTGTATAGAACTAAGAAGGAGTTTGAATTTTTATATGTATCAAGCTCAAACTTATATCTCTTTAATTTTGGAACTTATTTTCCTATTAATAATATGAAGCCATGTTTGACCAAGTGATCATTTGCAAGAGTATCTTCAGCTAGTCAGCAGCTCAACTCAATCAATTGCAGAGGACCCCTTCACTGAAGGGGGTTTTTCTTTTGTTATTTTGTTTACTATTCAATTTTGTTTCATTATTTACTTTTAGCAGTATTTGTAGTTTAGATTGATTTCCTGTAGTTTGTTTTATTTTAATTCTATTCAGTAGCATAATGTTATAATTCGATGGTGCAATCTTGTTTCTCCTATCTATTTCATAAATGAAACTTGTTTTGTTTTAACATGGTAAGGTGGAAAAGTAACAAGAATGCATTGTGGATTAGTTTACTTACTGTTTGTTTCCTCGTTCATATTGCCAATGCATTGTGTGGATAGATGTTTTGGGTCACCATTTCAAGCTGATATCCATCCTAACTAAATGGTAAACATTCACTTCACATAAAGATTGACATCAATTAGTTACTCTTTTCATATCTTATTTAGTTCTCTAAACTATAAAGTACAATAAGTTGCTTGTTTTCCATCTCAAGAAAGTTATCTTTCAAAATTAGAGGCTTGAACAACTAAAAGTGCTTTAGTCAGTTTTCATTCTCTGTAACTATTTCAATTTTCCTTACAACTTCACCTTTTAATTTTTGAATTAGGATTAAATGAAAAATAGGATATATGCTCTGTGTTTCCTTCCCTTAACTTATATTTTGATTAGTTCACCTTTAGGAAATTTAGACTCGGTTTCATCATAATTTAGACTGTACATCATTAGAAATCAAGGAAAACCCCAAAATAAAACAATATAAAAATACAAAGCAACGAAGTAAGAAGGGTTAAATAGCATATACAATGCACTACACTTCATCAACTTACAAGCCTCGGTCGATAATTTATGCAAAAAAAATTAGGAAACTAAATTTACTAAACAGTTATGGTGTCACGAAAGAAGACGTGGTGAACTTTTGGCATCACGGAAAGTAGAAGATGCATATGTTCAAGAAAAGTAACTTTGGATTTTACCCAAAGTACTTAAATTATTGAAAGTATAGGAAGATGAAAAGCACATAAATTATCCAATATGTGTAGAAATATAAATATTCCAACAAACTTTGACCAATCCAAAATTTTAAATCAAAATTATACATTGAGATTTGTGAGGTTTCCAATAAGACCCCAAAATATCATCTCCAATAACAATTGAGATAATTCTATTATATAAATGGGATATATTTTATTTGCATCATTAACATTGGTTTAAGCATTGGTGAATTGAAATTTGTTTTAGTCAAATGTTAAATTAATAGCAGGTCAAAAAATCTATCGATTGTTATGATCCTTGCATTATAGTCCCTGCATAGATGAAAAGTGGGGACTAATAAGCATGCAGTCATATTTTTTTACATAAAACATACCTACCTAAGTCTTATTTTATTAAAAGTGACAATCATATTGCTTTACATATTCATAGAGTATCTAAACTACATAAGGAATATAAAAAATAAATAGGAAATTTACCCTCAAAGGGAATCCACTACCACACCTAATTAAGTCTCCTGAGTATTTTCCATGGAGTGAATTTCCATTGATGACTATTCATAAGGGAACTTCAAGTACAAATATACCAAATTTGGATGGAGGGAGAATTGATTGTCTATGTCTATGTACTTGGTTAAAGAAAAACCATGATGAGAGGAGTTTCTTATAGAAATAATAACTCTTTGTGGGGTAGATTATATCACCTCCTAGAGGAGGTGAAGGCATAAGTGTAAAAAACTAAATTTTAATTGTAATTATAAATAATTTTTCCTTTGAATGTGCATGGAGGTAGTGATTTCTTATTTGGTTGAATGGTTATTTCCACCTCCCATTGATCTTGTACATAATCCTCAACTCTAACTTTGTATCCCAAATATCTTTCCAATGATTCCATTTGAGGGTGGAATTCATCAGACAACACTATGCCTCAATAACCTTATGCTCGCAATTCTTAAAGCATCATTTAACCTCCACTAGCTCGGGTAGGATAATCCATTTTTTCTTACAATTTCCATGAACCTTTTTTCTACAAAAAAACAATAATGCTAAACTCAAATGGCCCTGGCCAAATTACCACTCCATGCTGACTTGAAAATATCCCCAACTAATTTTCCTTAGTTTGAACCTTGGGCTCACTTCATTAACATTATCGAATCCAATATATTGACTGTAGATAGTGACATTGAGCTTTGAAAACAAATACAATAGTAAACCCACACGTAGGACTAGATGGAAGAATAATTGAATATGAATCAACAACCACTATTACTTTGTAAAACATTATTACTTTGTAAAATCCTTTCCCTTTGAGCATTATTAGGCCTTGGTGCACTATCACTTTGTTTTTGGTTTCCATTTCAAATCTCTTTGTAAGTTTTATTTTCTCTTTCCCCTTAGGACCATATATGATCCTCTACACTTGCCACTATCAAAATTACTACTATGCCTAAAGATAAGAAAATATATTTATTTGTCTAAAATGAGTGCAACGTAAATTCACATTTGAAAAACTTAAAAACTAATTACCTTTTTAAAAATTTAATCTTTTATCGTTAACAAATTAACTCCTCATTCTTCTTAGGATGGATCTAACCCCTCAAAACTCCTCATTCTTCATAAAATGGATCAAATACTAGAAATTTCAATTTCAGAGATGATGAAGCTTTCTACGAAATTCCCATTTTAGAATCTATGTCTAATCGGGCCCTTAGAAAGCATGCACCCACTGACCATGTGCCATCATGAATTTTCTCTCTTAATATTCGAGGGCTTGAGGAATCACATTATTTTCTATCCATCTTCCCTAGATGGTATCTAGCTGCAATTGGATCATGTGGTATGTCAAGAGGCCTTGGAGGTATGATAGCTATTTGGGACCCTTGTTATAGACATTTTTGGCACTTCAACCCCAATCATAAATGTCCATAAACTGAGGGCTCCTAAGTCCCTAAAAGTGTTTCTTCACTGCCTAAAGGAATGACGTCAACTAATTACATCATCTCCCAGAAGTTCTCCACTGAAAACTGCTCATAAATGGTCAAAACTGGACCATACTGAAATCTCAATGCAGAGGGTGCGATGCATATCACCTTCCCAATGTACAGGGTGCAATGCATACTGTTTTGTTCCTCTGTAGGGTGCGATGGTCGGGAATGGACAAATGGCAGGGACAAAAATGCGAGGTGGAAGATCATGGAATATTCTAGAGGCTTCCCTTCTGACACTTGCCACTCCATTTTCGACCAGGGATGAGTAAGAGATCATCATTCTCCAAGTGGAAGCAGGAACTATCAGAGAGAGGACACTAATCAAGATCCCAGAAGATGACTCACCTCTCTGTAATCATCTATATATGGATCCCTCATCACAGAGATCCAGAGGCTGGGATTTTGTATCTT
>APFE030348598.1:268124-283198 GCA_000404065.3 Pinus taeda
CCAGGTAGGAGGTGGGGCGATATAGAGTGATCGTCCCAAGGAGGAGGGGCAGGATCCTTGAGGTACCCAACCTCTTGGATGAGACCTTGCTATAGGAGCCTCGATGTGGAGTAGCAGGACTGACAGATTGGGTAGTGACAGATGCAGATGGAGTGACAGAGAGAGCGACAGTACAGGGAATCCCAGGACAACGCATAGCTAGCAGGCTGCAGCAATGCGAGAGGCACAAGTGTTTTGCACAGTGTTAGGTGGCACATAGAGGTGTGCAATGGTGCGAGATGCATGGATATGTTGCAGTGGTGTAGATGTCAAAAAGGGAGCACTTTTCAGTAGCAGGTAGAGCTTCAGCATCAGAGTATGTTCCTAGACCAACAGAGTGGTCAGTTGGGAGTGTCTTTGTTCCAAGTGTTGTTGGAGCAAGTGGACCGGGTAGATGTTTTGCATGCAAAACATTCCAGAGTTACAGGATAGGGGTTGCAGATAATCCATATTTTGTTGAGAGGGAGTGTTGAAAATGCAACAAGATGATGGAGCTTAGTGAAAGGAAGTCGCCTTCACTAAGTGGTCCCACAGGCTATTTTTGGCGCAATGTCTATTTTTAGACTATGTCTATTTTTAGACATATGGATCATGGTCTATGAGTTGCAGGATGCTATTTATGGATGATTGGTCAAGTTGGTAAAAATAGATGGACCTCTATTTTTAGACATATGGGAAGAGTCTATTTTTAGACTGCCAGGCTAAAAATCGAACAGTCGAATATTATTAGTTCGTAATAATATTTAGACTATAAACATTATCTTATCCTCTTGCAGCACTTCAGTTCGAGCTACGGATGTGGCACATGCAACTGGCAGAAGGAAATACGCTTTTCTTATGGGTTACTTGAGCTATTACATGAAGGACTTCAGTTAGAACTCAAGTGATTGAGTTTTGGTGGAGTTGAATGAGGAGTTGATGGAGTTGTGTTCAATTTGACTTAGTTGAACTAGTTGTATTTAGTCTAACTGCCAAATACACTAGTGATGAGTGGTGTGAATTGATTATTGATTAATTCACTGATTATTAACTCATAAATCAACTAAATAATACATCAGTTAACTCAGTGCATGGACAGTTCAGTGGACATAAGCGTTAGAGGTGAGTGAAAGGGCAAGACAACTATCAGTTGTGACTATAGTTGTGCATGAGATTTGCACAATCAATGGATTGAGTATTGCCAATGAGGATTGCGTGGTATAGGCAAAGGGAATATGAATTTGGAGCTGATTCTTCATTCTATTCTCAACAGGTATTGCGCAGTGGAGGCCGGAAAACTGTGGAGGAGATTTGTGCCAGTGACTTGATTCAGATTTGAGCTAGTTTGTGTGTAACAGGTGGAGATAGTACTGAGTACTTGTGAGGAGTATTGTACTATGTATTGTTACATGTTCTAAATCAATATAATATACAAATAGTTGGATGTTTTCACCTGTATGCTTTCCCCGTGATATACTGTGTTGATATGTGTGGATTGATGCTTCAATGTGCACATGTGGTTGTTTCTTAATTCTGCTAAATTAATGATCAACGTAGAGGAGGTTATGTATTATGCACGATTCTGAAAATAGTGTATAATCAGGATAATCTCTGTGAATAAGTGTCATATTATTCAAAATTTCTACATGTTCCTCCCTCCAATCAATCGTTGAACTTAGGATGAATTCCTTTCCCTGGTCTTGCTCAAAATATTAATCCTTTTCAAGGGAACCAGAGCTTGGTAAATCCTTCTATGAGTGGTTTTGGGGCAGGGAATTTTTCCCATTTATTTGGTCAATGAGGGAGTATTCCCTTCCCTATTGCTGGTACTTCTCAAGTTTTTCCTCCTTTAGCTAGTGCATTGAATCCTTATCAGGGGATTTCCCTTTCATATAATGTTCTGCTAGGAGGAAGCCTTCCTATGGAAAATAACCCTATAGTAGGGGGTGGATACCCTCCATATACCCCTGAAATACAAGGTTTTCCTTATGGTTTAGGTATTTCTACGAGTAATTCATGGCAACCTGGTGCCATTCCAAATCTCTGGTACTCTTTTTCAAATGTTGGAAATTCTGCTTGGAATTCTCCTATTCCTCCACGCTTACCATCCCTGGAAACACTTAATTTTCCAGATCTTTCGAAGTTAACAAATGATCTGATCCATTATAACTTGGCCTAGCCTTTAGTTCCTACCAAACTTCTTTCCTATATTCCTAAATTTGAAGGGAAGTCTAGTGAGGATCGATCGACCATATAACCACTTTCCATTTATGGTCTTCCTCTAACTCCCTGATTGATAACTCAATTAGGATGAGATTATTCTAGTGCACCCTTACTTGAAATGTAGCTAAATGGTACATTGAATTAAGGGGGGTACATTTTCTACGTTTGGTGATTTATCCACACTGTTTATAAAACATTTTCAGTTGCATGTCCGTTACGATGCTCGAACTGAGCTTCTGGCCAATCTTGAGCAGGATAAGGCTACTCATATTTTGACCACATCCAAGAGTGGTGCAAAAGGAAGAGAATGATCAAGGCCTATATCCATGATGAATTCCTTCTGGAATGGTTTTTGAAGTCATTGCAGCCTGAGATTTCTAAGGATGTGTCACTTTCCGGGCATTCACTAAAGAACAAGCTATATTTAGATCCTAAAAGTTATAGCTCATCTACTCATAGTTGGGGGTTATTTATAAGATATTTCTCGATGCTCCTAGGTCAAAAATCAACCTCACCAAACTAAAAGCAAGTCCCTATGATGATGATGTTATAGGGTTGATCGATAGCAATGCGATTGACTTATTGAATCAATTACAACAATTGTCTCTACAATCTGCTTTTTCAACACAAACTACGTCATCTGTGTCTACTCCTTCTCAAGATTTAGTATTTAATGTTGTCTAGTCTTCAAATCCCAAAGGAAATCAACAATCTGACGGGAAGAAGAAGGGACATGGGAAGAAAAAAGATAAGGGTGGCAAGGGAAATGCTAATAAACCCAATGATGACACTGATGAGGGAGAAAATTAATCTAAGAAGAAGGTTAAGTTCCCATGTAAGTTATGCAGTGGAGACCACCTTAACCATCTTTTCCCTAAGATTCAGGACTTTTAGTGCTTGTTAGCTCAACAAGGTTCTTCTAGTTCCTAGTTTGTGCTTACAAACCCTTTTCCCCAAGGGCAACAATTATTTTCTAGTGCGAATACTAGTACTAGAACCCCTGTAGGGGGCAACTAGGACGGGGAATCTACATCGAATGTATATATGGTTAAGTCTTACATTGACATTTCAATGAGAGCTCATGATTATGGAGAGGTTGAACCTTCTAAAGCTAAAAATGCTTCCAATATCTCAGAACCTCTGCATATTGAGAGGCCCGTAGTAGAGCCTATACCTCGGATATCAAAAGGATCCTCAAAACGTTTGACCTATAATCCAAATGTGAGGGCTACTCAGAACTACTCTATTATCAAAGATTTAGCTTAGAGCCCCTGTGCCATGTCAACGTTAGAGGTACTCCAATCATGTCCTGCACAAAGGAGTGCTTTTCTCACTACAATCAGAGCAGTAGACCCTAAGAATTCTATTGTAGTCACATTTGATATGTCAAATGTTAAGACTAGACTCCCTCATCATTTGGATTTCCAGATTAAATATACATATTGGAAGAAGACCATCTTTCAAATTGTAGTTGATGAAGGGGCTTCCACATGCGTCATGTCTATGTGATGTTGGAAGGATATTGGGTCACCTAAGGCTGTTCCATCTCCTACTCTTTTAACTTCATTCGATGGCCATTCTCATAGGCCTCATGGAATTCTACCTTCCTTCCCTGTTTGTGTAGGAGGCAAGGTCACTAATGTGGAAGTAGAGATAGTAGATGCCAATATCGATGACAATATTTCATTGGATTGCAACTAGGTTTATGTAATGGATGCCATTGTCTCATATTAATTTCACATCCTATGCTTCCCTCATGAAGGGAGAATTGTCAAGCTTGATCAGTTTGCTTATTCTCCTAATGATCCCAATGCATTTACTGACTCCACTGTTCCCTTGGTAAAGAATACTAAGAAGCCTGTTGAGAATCTAGGAGTTGGAATGTATTCTTCGTTGATGGGAAAATTTGATTTTCCATCTCATATTGTTCATGTCAATGCCATTTCCTCTTCCAAGATTGTTCCTTGACATGGTTCTTTTATAATTCATTATCTTTTCTGATCTTTGGCCCTTAACCCCTCCTACTACCACATTAGAAAAGGGGAAAGTAGGTGGAATGGCTTATCCGATGTCTGCAGTAGAAATTGCGTATCAATCTATTGTGAATTTTGCAGATTCTAATCCCATCTCTCTCCCATCGGAGGGTGAAGATGGGGATGTGCCTTTGGTCTGGACAGTTGATTTTACTTTAGATATGGATTGTTTTGAAATTTTTTTGCCGTATGATGAGGAATTTCTAGAAGAAATAACTGGTGTAGAAATACAGTGGGATGACTTGCATCATTGGTCCTATTTTCTCCATAACTTGTGTGTGGTTGAATCAAACTTGTCTAGTCCTTCTTTTAGTGGAAATGTTCACAACCCTTTGGCTCCATCACACATTTATGTCGAAGGAAACATGTCTAGTATTTCATAAACTCTTCCGATGAACATTTCCCGAAATCCCAATGTTATATAGAAGATCTTCATTGGAGCTCAGTGTTCCCCCGAAGAAATCAAAATCTATACTGATCTTTTTAAAGAGTTTCGGGATGTATTCGCTTGGTTTTATTAAGAAATGCATGGAATTTATCCTTCAATAGTTCAACATGAGATTAAGACATACAAAATGCAAATCCTGTACGAAAAAATGTTCGACCGGTTAATCCTAGGAAAGCTACAACTATTAAGGTTGAGGTAGAGAAGCTACTTAGGGAAGGTCTCATTTATCATGTTCCTTTGACTGAATGGGTTTCAAATCTAGTCCTTGTTGATAAAAAGAAAGTACCAATCTACGTGTGCATCGATTTTATGGATTTGAATAAAGATTGTCCTAAAGATATTTTCTTCACTCTGTTTATTGATCAAATCATCGATGAGTGTGCTGGAAATGAAATATTTTCCTTCATGAACAGATTCTCTAGATATAATCAAATAACAATTCGTCTCGAGGACCAACGTAAGACAAGTTTTATTTCCCCCTTAGGTATGTTTGCATACGGGAAAATTCCTTTTGGCCTAAAAAATGCTAGGGCTACCTTTCAACGAGCCATGTCCTATGATTTCTTTGACATCAAGCATATAATTGAACCATACTTGGATGATCTAGCTACTCCCTTTCGCAAGAGAGTGGAATATCTAATGCACCTTCATTTAGTATTTGAAAGATGTCATTATTACAAAATATGGTTGAACCCAAATAAGTGTGTTTTCACAATTACATCCGGTTAGTTATTGGGATTCATTGTGTCTAATGAAGGGATTCGTGTAGACATCTTCAAGGTTGAGGCAATACTTTTGTTGCCTCCCCCGTCTAGTATTCGTCAACTTCAGAGTCTCCAAGGAAAAGCTAAATTTTTAAGGAGATTTATTGTAAATTATGCTGAGATTACAAAATGGCTTATGCGTTTACTCAAGAAAAGAGTCCCATTCATTTCGATGACTTCACTCAACGCTCTTTTCGATGCTTTGAAAAAGGAATTGACCTATGATCCTATTTTGAGGCCACCTAATTATATCAGATATTTCCTCTTATATCTTGCAAGAACATAATCAAACATGGGTATGGTTTTGGTTTAGGAAGACGATGCCCTTAAGGAGCATGTGATTTATTATCTAACTTGTGGCTTAGTTGGTCTTGAACTTAGGTATTCTCATGTTGAAAAATTGGCTTTGGTAACTATTCATGTTGTCCAATGACCTCGTAATGACATTCTACTAAGGAAAACCTTTGTATTGGCTAATGTCAGCCCATTTCATTTTGTCCTTAGTAGGCAAGTGATTGGGGGGGAAATATAATAAATGGATTTTCATATTGGAAGAGTTCGATCTCGAGTTTATGTTAGCTAAGTTAAAGAAATATTTGGTTTTTGTGGAATTGATCTTAGAATTGCTTTGTGCAGGAGATGTTGTTTATGAAGAATCATTTCCTAATGACCATCTTTTTCTCATCTCTTCACAAGGTCCTTGGTATGGAGATATCGTTATATATCTCCAAACTTCGAAGTTCCCTCAATATTTTTCTAAGGATGAATGTCGAAAGTTGTGTCACCTAGCTAAAAGTTATCTTATCATTGGTGATACTCTATATCATCGAGGGATTAACTCAATCCTTAGAATTTGTTTAACCTTAGAAGAAGTTGAGTCAATTTTGAATGACTGCCACATTGGAGATTATGGAGGTCATCTATCTGGGTTTGCTACAACCCAAAAAATCTTGTGTGCAGGCTATTTTTGGCCCTCAATTTTGAAAGATTGTATTGAAGCAGTCTAGAAATGCTACCCTTGTCAGGTTTATACTCGGAAAATGCACACACATAAGGCTTTGTTTTTTCCTGTTATCACTGTCAGTCCATTTACCAAGTGGGGTATTGATTTTATTACTTGTAACCCAACTTTGGCTAAGGGCCACAAGTATATCATCGTAGAAATAGACTACTTCACCAAGTGGGTTGAAGCTATGCCTACTTTCAATAACGACAGTGAGACAACAACTCTTTTCTTATTCAATTGAATCATTTCTTGCTTTGGTATTCCTATAGAGATTGTAACTAATCATGATAGTCACTTCCAGAATAAGATAATGTCTGACTTGGCCTTGAAGTTGGGATTTCAGTATGAGAATTCATCTCCTTATTATCCTCAAGCAAATGGATAAGTATAAGCTGTAAATAAATCCCTTAAGGCCATCCTACAAATGATGATCAATCAAGCTAAGTCTAATTGGCACATCATGCTATATCATGTAGTTTAGACATACTGATTTTCAGTTAAGATTGCTACAGGTTTTACTCCTTTTCAGCTGGTTTATGGGTTGGAATCAATTTTTCCTGTAGAGTGTGAAATTCCATCTTTCAAATTAGTAGTTCAACTTCTTCCAGACACTTTAAGTCTTGAATAACACCTCATTCATTTGGAACATCTCAATGAGCAGCATCGAGATGTAGCTACAATGAATGAAGCTCATAAGAAAAGAGAAAAACCCCAGTATGACAAGACTGTACGACCTAGGTTTTTCTCTAAAGGTGACCTTGTTTTGGTCTATGAACAATACAAAGACACGTTGGGGGCATGAAATTTTAAACCTATGTGTTATGGTCTTTGTATCATTAAAAAGGTCTTAAAGAAGGGTGCATATGAATTGGTTGATTTTGAGGGAAATGTTATGTTGGAGCCCAGAGATGGGCTTTATCTCAAGAAGTATTATGCCTAGGCTCTTTGCCTAGCATTTTCTTTGTTTTGTAAATATTGTACATAGTCTTCTATTTATGTCTATGGGTTTCGTGGTGATGATGATGTTTTTGATCTGCTTTGGTAGGTTTTGATGGGTGATTTGGTGTATCTAAGATTCATTGATGGTGCTAGTAGACATATATAGAATTCAACTTCAGCCGCTTGGGTAATATATTATCCATCTAGTTAGTTGTTAGTCTCAAGAGGCATATGTATCGGTCTTGCTTCTAATAATATGGTTGAATACGATGGCATTATTAATTTACTATCTAAAGCAATATCTTATGGTATTGAATCATTAATGGTTTATTTGGATTCACAACTAGTTGTGTCTCAATTAAATAACATTTATTGTGTCAGGGATCTTTTATTACATCACCAATTTCTGAGAGTGAGATTATTGCAAAGATCATTTACTTTTATTACTTTCATTCATATTCTACAATTAGATAATGCATTTTCCGATTTATAGCTAACCAAGCATTAGATTGACATATTAATCATTCATCACATTAAAATAAAAAAATATCACAAAATCATCTGTGTATATGATGCAATCATCACGAAGTCTCTATATATAGATAGATGGAATATGTAAAAATATTACAAAATGTTGACAAATTTCCTATAAAATTAGGGTTTAAGCCTGATCATGTCCATAATAAAAAATATCAATCATCTAAAAATCTAAGGTTGTGGGCCCTCCCCTAGATGAGCATCTCTGAAAAAGAAAATGGCATTCACCACTCATCGGAAGAATTGTGCCCACTCTCTTGGTACTCCAACCACTCATCTCTATTCAACCTCAGGGAGATCCTCTACTGCTGCCATGGGAACTTGGAGAGTAAAACTCTCAAAGTTCCTCTGAACATTGAAGAACTCTCTCAGATTAAGCTACTACTATTTCTGTGTCTCTGCAATGATACCTATGCCTCAGTAGGCCCTCATGTCTCACTAGTCCAACATCTGTATCATGATCATTTAATATTGTAATATTTTTGTTTCACAAAAAAATATTTTGAATTTCTTGAGATTATATTTTAAAAATCCAAAAAAAATTGAATTACTTAAAACTCAAAATTTTACCAATTTCACCCCACGTAGCTTCTGGTGGAAGTGATAGCTATGGGTCCTCTCGGAAGTCCACACTTGCATAAGGGTATTCATCTATGGCCATGACTTGTTTCTCCCACTAGTGGAAGAACTCTTCATCAAAGGTTGCTTAAGTGACTTAGCCTTTGCCAAGTTGCTTCATTAGATCCGCCCATCTGGCCATCTTGGGATCTCTAGGAATGCCAATGGCAGTAGCTACTTTGGGTCGTAGCATTGAAATATGCTCAAAGAAGAATGTGAAAATGATGCTACCATATCCAAATTTCTTTGTCTTACTCTGTCTAATTGAAGTTAGTTGTTTCTTCATATTAATTAAGGGTGCTTGTCTTGGAAGACAAGATGGAAGGCTCTCTAGGAAGGGCTTGGGGAGAATTTGAAGGGTTAGGTTTTGAGTATGTGTATTATAAAGGATATCCCTAAGCCCTAGAATTCTTGTGAAAACTTGGGTTCTAGGTAATCTTTGAAGAATTGACCTTGATATTACATGGGACCACATGGGACCAAGTGGACTCGAGGTTAGGTCAAGAGGATAGGATTTAGCAACCAATGATATAATTGACATAATTAGAGAGGGGAAAGGGATCAAGGAATGAATTTTCAATGAAAGGTAATGCAAGGATCCTAGTGAGGTTTCTAGCATAAGGGAAACCAAGGGCAGAAATTGGGCTTCGAGATAGGGTTTGCGATATCACAAGATCCCATTGTCGGAATATCATGAAATTTGGAGGGATTCTTGAGGACACACTGGCACAATTGTGGACCAAAAATAAAAGTATTTTCATGGCTAGATTGTGAGATAATTGATGCCCTAAGTGACCTATGTAGGCTAGGACTAGAAAAAGAGGGGAAGGTGAAAGAAATAATCTTTAAAGTGATCACCAAAGGAGGACCAATGCTTTGTCCTTTGGGAGAGATCGAGTCATGGAAGATTTAGAGCTTGGATTGATTTCCACTTGTCAAGGAGGCATAGAACACAACTTTATTGGGCATTAGGGCTTAATGGAAGTAGCTTTGAGGTCATTTATACTTCGTTCAACAATATTTGGTGAATTTTTTAGGACAAGGATGTCTCTAGGAACATTCATTCATCCAAACATGGCCCAATCATGATACAACACTATTTAGAGATTTAGTTTCCATAATTGCGTTCCAAGAAAAGCAGTGAATTAACCCTATAATAGCGAAAATTGCAATATCATGAATGCAACAAAATAAAGAATCAAATTAACATAAAAAAATGTACTTACATGTAAGAAGAATATCCAATCACCAAGATATGCCAATCATAGAAGCTCCAAGGCAAAGAAGAATAACCAAAGATCGAAATTCATCCATTCATCCAAAAAGTCTCATCATCAAAAGATATCGAAAATATATCAAGAAGATATGATCCAATCCAAGTCATGATACAAAAAGAATTCATGTATCTCCTATTTATAATCTCATTAGGTGTTCAAATTACCTAATTTGAGCCTACATTAGCCCATCAACTAAAATAATGTGCAAATAACTTTCTTTTGATGACAAGCCCACCAAACTAGCTAATAAAAAAATAGCAAGCCTCCCAAGAGGTCGAATAATCAATAATGCATGTCGTTAGGCTCTCTCATAGTCCTGATGAATTACATAAGTGAGAAAATGATGAGTTGGAATTAAAAAGGAAATGGAAAAGGGGTTGGCCCCTTGTTCTCCACATAATAAACCTGTGGTGCTCCCAATGGCTGTGAGGGCACACAAGTGACCTCATGTGTCTCCAAGTAAGCCGAATATGCATTTAGACCATATATAAGGTCTCATATGATGGTGGAAGTGATGGCACATCAACATACTAGTCCTCAGTCATCTGCCATGTGCATGGTACAACTATGGTGTTGGTTGGGCAAAGGTGAACCAGGTGCATGTGCCTCGTCCAATAGGAAAATCTCAATCAATATCTGAATGTCTCTGGGGATCCATGGAGTGTTGTATACTACTATGGAGGCCCATGGATATCAACACACACCCTACATGTTCCAATGTAGTCCTCTGATGGGTTAGGACCCCGTATAGGGAGACCAAAGCCAAGATGGAGACCATCTGCAATCCTACATAAGATCCAATGCATCCCCTAACCTTCCAGTACAACAAATCATTAAGGAAATCGAGTAAAAGAGCTTAAAAACCATGGAAAATAGGTGGGGACTTCATAATGGCATGCCCTTCCATAATGGGATTTGGCATGTGCTAATGTCTCCAAGCTCCAAATGGGGTTAACCAAGTATTCCATTAAGTGGTTTCTACTTCTAAAGGGGATAATATGTCTAAGGCACATATTTTAAATGGTGGTGGCATGTGGTAAAAAGATGAATGGAGTAGGGAATGAAAAGGGGAAGTCCTAGGCCACATGTTGGGTACAAGGGTAGCTAGAAAAATGGAAGCCAACACTTGGGTATATAATGTATAGGAGGGAGAAATTGTGGTACATGAGGTGCCCTGACCTTGACTTTTCCACCCTTCCTTAAATTCCTTTTCCATTTTATGATTTTTCTTTAATTAACTGCACGGGGCTGAAGGGGTAAGAGCATGATGTGTGAGATATAGCAATGGATAACCCCTTTTAAGGTAGGGCGGTTCATTGCCCACTAGGTTTTGGGACAATCATGGGTTCCTAAATAATAAAGAAGGTTCATTTAGGGCCTATAGGAACCAGGGTGATGGCCATAGTGATGGGGTAGAGCTCAAGTATTGGGATTTTCCCACATGATAAATGTGTTTTTCCCGACCATCTTTTTCATTTTGTGGTACAATTTCTTGTGAATGTGGCCAATTATTCTTTTTCTTTTCCTTTTAAGTACATCAACCTCCAGGGCATTGTTCGAGGCTCGACCCAAGATGTGGGCAAGGGGAGGGGGTGGTTGACCATATGTGGACCCAGGTGGGAGAAGTGATGAAAGGGGTTATAATGAGCGGAAGGGGGGTGATATATGTGAATCAGGGATTGGGACCTCGCATCCAAAATTAGATTTTCCCATATAATACCATCCCAAAATCCCAAAGTCTAGTAAAATGGATCCCACCAGACCAAGGTTTAAGGTTAACATCCTAAAATAGATCTAGGGGACACGAGCCCATACCTAGGCTACTCTTTCTATAGAATCCCCCAATTAGTCCATGCTTAAGAGTTTCCATTATAAGTAAACTAAAATACTCAATTATCAAATGACAAGACATACCATTAGGTTTGGGAGGCCCACCTTCAAACATATGATCATGATAGATGGATGAGGACCAGATGGCTAGCTCAGGTGGTGAAGAAATGATACAACGAGCTAGTTGGTAGCTGCAAGGGGTTGCTGGCTGTTGGATGAGGACCATCATGGAGAAAAAAATTTCATATCACCAACAAAATGGTGGGTAACATCTGTCTCCAATTGGGACATGATATCTTACAAAGTGGGCAAGGCTACTCGAATGAGAGGTCATGAGAACTATATCAATCTCTTGGTCATATTGGACCTGTTACCTGCCTTTATCGGGAATCTATTGTCCATTCAGAGCTACCAGTCCCACTAAGACAGATAGCTATCTTAGAAACAAACAAACTAAAGTTACTTGCATTTTCCTTTATGAGAAGTAGATGAGAGAGAAGCAGAGAGTACCAACCTCAGTCTTTTGCTTGGTTCCTTGCTTGTTCCCTCTCCCCTTTGATAGATCTTTGCCGCTCCTTCCTTGCCTGTTCCGCTTCAAAGAACACTTGGAAAGTCAAAGCAACATAATACCATCAAAGCACAGAGATATACAATCATAAAAAAAATAGGACCTGATATATATTGACCACAAAAATGCATATATCAACTCAAACATACAAGAATGTGGAGGAAAACTCAAATAGATTTATTGATAGAGAGAGTAGAAGAGAGGATTACAACCCATTGATCTGACCCAGCGTCATCCTCCTAGCATGAAATCCCTTCACCTCATGAAAATCTTAGATCACCCAACACTATGATGTTCCACAAAGAAATCAACAACACTTCCTTACAAAATATAAGATTCTAGCCTTTGGATATCTGGGATGAGGGATCCATATATAGATGTTTTTAGGGGGGTAAGTCAGCTTTTGGGATTTTGATTAGTGTCCTCTCTCTGATAGTTCTTGGTTCCACTTGGAGATTCATGATCTCTTACTCATCCCTGGGTGAATTCAGAGAGGCAAGTGTCACAGGAGAAGTTTCTAGAAGATTCCATGATCATCCACCTTGCATACTATCTCTGCCATTTGTCTACTCTCACCCATCACACCCCACAGAAGGGATTTTCAGTATGCATCACACCCTTAGCACTGAGCAATATGTGTGGTCTAGTTTTGACCAGTTCTGAGCAGTTTTTCATGGAGAACTTCTGGGAGATGATGTAATCAGCTGACCTTGTTCCTTTAGGGTATGAAACAACAATTTTAGGGACTCATAAGCCCTTACTTAATGGAAATATGTGATTTGGGTTGTAGTGCCCAAATATGTCTATAACAGTTGCCCCCTAAAGCATGAGGTCATAAATCTTTTTGATGTCGATTGAAATGCTTTATCATGAGGATCCGAGGTTTTTCGAGCTGGAAGGTGACTTGTAATAAGATACAATACAATGCATTATCTTCATAATATTTTCATGATCTAGCTGAGGCAGACATTCCCATGTTCAGCTTTATAAATTCATTTTCATTTACATAGGACAGATAACCGTTTGTGAGATAGATTGATGATTTTGGTAGAGCCATCATACTTTGGCTTGGATGATTATCTGTGCAGCAATGATGTACATTTGATGTCTTTATTTTCCTGAATATGTCGCAGCCTGGATGGATGAAACTAGATCCGGGGTCTTCAAACTCATTCAAAATTCGCCCAAAGTACAAGTCGATCCATGTGAAAAGATGTTTTGGAGTCGAACATGGAAAGACATTGCATGATTACCAGCCAATGATGTAAGCTGCTAACAGGTGTGAGAGGAATCACCAATAATGATGATGACCCTCAAGGTATGATAGTACAATTCACTTGGTGTGAAAATGGAACTTGGCGTCGAACACCACGCAAAATATTTCGATCGAAGGCCATTGATGTAAACCTATGGCCGGAAGTGAGAAACTTTCCAATGAGGCATGTAAGCTTCAAAGTACTGAAAGGGTTATTCCTAGGTCGAGTTCTTGGATAATGAGCTGATGTCGACAAGAAGTGAACCATTGTGGGAGGGCATTAATGAATCCCACATATACGACATGGAATGGAGCAAATGATTTTGTGGAGGTGAAAATGATCTGAAGATACAGGGTTCAAGGTGGCAGTCATGAAAGAATGAAGCGTGAAGGTATTGCAGCAGATGAGACACAAGCTAGGTTGGTGAATTCTTTGAGCGACTTCTCTTGAACATATCGGTGACACTGAAATGGATTGGTAGTGTTAACCCAAAAAATGGATGGTACGGTGGACCAATGGTAATATGACCGGTGAACGGAATGATCCAACCCGACTCAATCATGGTGATGGAGTGAAAGTGTCATGTTCAAGAGCAACTTGCTACCAATAAAGTTTCTTCAAGTTTTCTTCCCAATTTTTCCCTAGTCATTGCTGACCAGTACCTCTTTATTTTTGTCAAGCTTGAGGAGGATAACATATGCTTGTTCTATAATTTTCCCTTTGGGAAAACCCGTCACTATGTTTTAATGAGTCTAGTGACAGTGAAACTCATTCTTGTTTGCATGGACAAGTTTGTCGCTATTGGTTTTAACGAGTTTAACGACAAAGATAACTCGGTCCTTTTTCAATTTTAGAGAGTCTGAAAAGGGACAGAAGTGTTATAGACATTTTTGGGCATGAAACCCCAATCACAAATGGCCATAAACCAAGGGCTCCTAAGTCCCTAAAAGTGTTGCTTCACTCCCTAAAGGAATAAGGTCAGCTGATTACATCATCTCCCAGAAGTTCTCCACAGAAAACTGCTCAGAATTGGTCAAAACTGGACCATACAGAATGCACAGTGCAAAGGGTGCGATGCATCTCACCTACTCAGTGTAAAGGGTGCGATGCATACTTGAAAGCCCTTCTGTAGGGTACGATGGGCAAGAATGGACAAATGGCAAGGACAGTTTGCAAGGTGGAGGATGATGGAATCTTCAAGAAACTTCTCCTATGACACTTGCCTCTCTAAAGTTGCCCAGGGATGAGTAAGAGATCATCAATCTCCAAGTGGAATCAAGAACTATCAGAGAGAGGAGACTAATCAAAATCCCAAAAGCTGACTCACCCCCCTACAATCATCTATATATGGATCCCTCATCACAGAGATCTAGAGGCAAGAATCTTGTATCTTGTAAGGAAGTGTTGTTGGTTTCCTGGTGCAACACCATAGTGTTGGGTGATCTAAGCTTTACATGAGGTGAAGAAGGGCTTTCTTGCTGGAGGATGATGCTAGGTCAGAACAATTGGTTGTAATCCTCTTTGCTATTCTTGATATTAATAAATCTATTCAAGTTT
>APFE030348598.1:290002-360969 GCA_000404065.3 Pinus taeda
AGATACTTGTGAGAAGTATTATGATGTGTAATGTTACATGACTCAATAATTAATATATAGATAGTTGGGGTTTTTAGCGAGATGCTTTCCCCGGGATACATACTGTGTTAATGTGTGAATGCTCTTGATGTTTTATTGTTATTGATGCTTGCTATATTGATGATCAACGTAGAGGAGCTTATGTATTGTGTATGTTTTCCACAATAGTATATGATCAGGATATCTCCATTGAATATGTGTTAAATTATTCAAAATTTCTACAATGTATCAGAGCTGGTTGATTTGTAGAAAAAGTTTCTACATGGTATCAGAGCTGGTTGATTTGTAGAAGAGATTTCTACAGGATATCAAAGCGAGGATTGATCATCAGATCTATTATTCAGGAAGTGACTACGTTTTATTTCTTCAGGCAGAGTCTGTAATCGGGCAAGGTAGCCTCTGGATTCATCCTTCTTTTGGAAGGTGAGATATCCGGTGAATGCCCATACAGTCGATCTCTGTACAAGAAATACTTCGTTCTCACGAATTTTAGATCGGAAGTGGTTGATTTTTTTTGAGCTGGTGGAATGGCACTCAAGGATAAACTAAACTCAGAAACATTAAGTGTGAGAATGGAGACAGTATGCCCCAGTATCTCACGAAGTTCACCCAATGCTGGGATGAGCTGGGAAGTGTGGGGGTGATTGTCGATGATGAGGATGGTGAGTCTAGCTCTCCTTGGCCTTCCTAAGAGTTGGCATAGCTACCAGGACTCGGTGAATGGAAGGGAGAAATTGCCAGGATGGGAGAGACTTTGGTCGGATCTTGTGCAAGAGGAGATTAGACGGTGCACCAGAGGCAGTTCTTCATCTATGCATGATGAGGAGAACTGTGCCTTAGCGAGTAAGGCGAAGAAGGGGAAGGGTAAGGTTTCTCTTTCCGAATCCAGTTCTTCCAATGATGGGAAGAAGGTTGACAAGTCGAAGGTGAGATGCTTTCGTTGTCATGAGTTGGGCCATTATGCTACTAATTGCCCAAAGAAGAAGTCCAAGAAGGGATTCGAGGAAGGATCTGAAGGTGAGGCACTTGCTTCACAATTTGAGTTGGATTTCACACTCTTCGCATGCATGGTTTCATCCATGATGGGAAGTGGTTGGTTTCTTGACAGTGGAGCTTCTTTCCACATAACTGGTGACAAAAGTTTGTTCAGTACTTTGGAGGAGAAGATCTCCAGATACTCATAGGGATGGGTAATGATGAGAAGTATAGTGTCTCAGGTGTAGGCACGGTTATTTTTCAGAGGGAGCATGGAGCTCGCCTTACCTTGACCGATGTCAAGTATGTACCAGGACTGAAGAGAAACTTGGTGTCAATCACGATGCTGGAAGACAGAGGCTATGATGTAGTCTTCAGTAAGGGAAAGGTTTTCCTTAGACACATCATCACTAGTCAGTAGTGTCAGTCTTTGAAGCCTTCCTTCAGTGATCAAACATGCTCTTAAAAAATGATTTTAAGGTGTCAAAGTCAAATTTTGTCATTTCAGTGAGTCTTCAAATAAAATTTGGTCACTAGGTATTAGGTCTAGGATTTGTTTTCACTCCTTCCAAAGTTTTCCAAGTGTCGGTCCATGTCACCATTCAGCTGAGTGTACCATCATTCAGAGAGTTTTCATCATCATTTCAGGTTCCAATGGGTCATTTTACACGTTGTTCGTGTTTCAGTTGTACTTGAGTAAGGCTCATTTCCCTCTCTTGGGGTTTTGAAGGTAATTTCTCTTGGATGGTCAAATCATCAACAAAACTTGTATCTTGATGTTCATACACCTTCCCCTATCCTTAATGCACCTTATCAAACACTTCCCATCACTGATATCCCTCAAATTCCTCATTTCCCCACAAACCCTAGTTTCTTGCTACAATTTGACAATTTTCTAGGCTAGGCATGTGTTTTTCCCTTTTGAACCCTTTCTCCTCACTCAACATTTGAAATTCCACTTTCCCCTGCTTCCTAATATCCCTTCCTACTTCCCAAAACTTTCTCAATAATTTAGAAGCCCCTTATCCCCTTCATTTCACTTCATTTCGACAAAATCCCCTGTTCCACACATCGGGATAGGGTTTACTCAAATGATGTTTTTGAGAAATAAAAAATGAATTTGGAAAAAATGAGAGAGGTTTTTGTCCATAATAGACCAAGGAAGATAAATGTCATTCACTTTTTACACAGGTGTCATGGTTTTAGAGAAATGTCAAAAATATAGTTGCCTCAGGAGAGTTGCTACACCTCTGGAGTGACCTTAGTAAAATCAAGATTTCTCCTAGCGGGGTTGGCCAAAGGACTTGGTTGATAAGTGAAATGACAACTAGACACAAATATATTTCCAATGAGCTATCATGAGCTCAATTTTGAGTTGAGGAAGACTTTCAAAAGTTGACTGCAACAACACTCTACATTTAGGCAGCCTCATTTTGCACATTTTGACCAGCCTTGGGAGATTGGACTTTTGACAGAGAAAATGAACTTCAAATTGAAAAATTCAAGATGTTCTAGAAAGTAGACTTGATAAGAGTTCCAATGCACTATCTTGAACCCAATTTGGACACTAGGAAGGCCTCCAAAACTTGGTCTAAAATTAGCACTGCGCATAGAATCAGTGGCGCTGCATATAGAAATTTTCAACACAGGAAAACCCAATAGGTGTGCCGCTGCGATTTTGTTGGGGAAACTTTCTTGAAAAATATTTTATATTTTTTGAATCAGCATGGAAAAATATGGAAGCTCAGAAATGGCTGAGAATTTTGAACAAGTTCTAGGGCTCCAAAAGGGCAAAAAACACCTAAAAAGTGCCATCTCTGCCACTTTTTTGCCACACAGGAAGCAATCTTGGGGGAATCAATTTTTGGAGGGGAAAATGGACTCCAAATTCAGAAATTAAAGTTGCTCCAGAAAGTAGACTCATCAAGATTTCCAACGAGCTATCCTGTACTTGATTTGGACTCCCGGAAGCCTTCCAAAATTGGCCTAGAAAAAAGTGCTACACATAGGATTAGTGGCAATGCGCATAGGATGAATTTTGCCAGTTTTGTTCAAAAATCCAAATTTTGCCTAGTTTTTCTACAAGTTGTCTTTTCCTTTCATCTTGGATGAATTTATGATTGTAAATGATGCTATGCTATGTAAATGTAATTTAAAAATGACCTTAGAGGGTAGATTCATCATTTTGAAGTAGTTTTAGGGTGAATGAATCAGTTTCCATGGTTTTAGAGGCAAGTTGTTCCACTGCCTATATTCCTGTTCCTAGTTTAGATATGGTTGAAACAGACCCTTATTTCTTGGATTCGACCCCTGATGGCTAGTATAGGCGGTTTTCATGTCTATATTATGTATTTTATTCCTCATTTGTAAAGGTTGGACTCTTGTGGATGCTTTGAGCTTCATTGTAAATCACTTCTGCGGTTTGGCAAGGAAATGAACCAGGGTTTTGCAGCATTTTGTGTGATTCTTGTGGTAATGTGTCTTGGCATTGTTTCTTCCTTTGTTATTTAGTTTCTCTTATGTGTATATGTGCCAGCATCTATTGCTTTCTTCATAACTAAATGAATCAAGATAAATTGGTGGAATCCATTGATATTCAATGCTCTGCCTTGAGGATACATTTAGTTTTTAATGTTTTCTGTTGTTTGAAGAGGAATCATGAACTTTGCATGCCCTCTCCAACTCCTCACTGGTCTTAGACTTATCATCACACTCAATTCAAAGTTCCAAAACAATTATCTACCTCGCCTCACAGAACATCCAACAAATCTAAGTTGATTTCCTGGACCCAAATTTGAGTCATCTCAAGCCCTAGTTACCATATTCTAATTGAGATTGACAAGGAGAGAGCCCTCTCCTGACCTGGTAGGGCTAATACCAGGTTAAATGTGGTTTGATGTTACCCTAGACCTGCCTTCCTTCAGCCTGAGGTAGATCAAGGCGCTAACATTGTGGAAAAAGCATATCAAATATCTCCAGTAGTGGTTACCAAAGATTATAATTTGGAGTTCACATGAAATGCTAAAGAAATGAATGCATTTCTTGCTGGCCTACCTGAATCAAATCTTGTCAAGGTGATGGATTTCCCATCTGCCAAAGAAATATGGGACAAGATGAGTAGCTGCTATGAAGGAGACAATAAGGTAAATAAAGCTAAACACCAAGGTTGTAGGATGAAATTTGTATCTTTGAGCATGCATGATGATGAAGTTATTGTAAAGTACTTTTCAAGAGTTGATGAAGTTGTGAAACCATAAGAGGGCTTGATGAGAATCTAGATGAAGATGTGGTAGTTCAAAAAATATTAAGATCTCTTCCTGAGAGGTTTAATCCCAAGGTGTCACCCATTGAAGAAATGCCAAGTATGAGAACTCTCACTATAGATCAACTACTTGGTATACTCATTGCCTATGAGATGAAAGTTTCAAAACGAAGGTCTGCAGCCAAAGAATCAACCTTCCAAGTAGAAAAGAAGTGCAAGGATGAGTATGATGACTCATGCTGTGAATTAGTTGAAGAAGAATCCAACTTTGTGAGGAAGCTCAAGTGGGGATTAGGAAAGTATAAAGGCAAGTTACCATTTAAATGTTTTAATTGTGGCAAAGTTGTCCATTATGCATCAAAATTTCCTGAAAAGAAGAAGAAATATTATGATCGTAAAGATAAATTTAAAAAGGTTCAAAAGGACAGGAAAAAGGCTAAGAGGAGAGGCTTCTATGCTCAAAATGAGAGCTTTTCAAAAACTGAATCTAGTCAATCCTCATATGAGGACATATATGATGAGAACCCTAAGGAATTCATGCTAATGGTCATTGAAAATGTACAAGTCGAGGCTATTAACTTTGATAATTAAGAAGGAGAAGTCGACCCTAAAGGAGAACTCGTAAGTGCTATTGCAAATAGAATAAAGTAAGAAGATACAAGATTCCTTGAACCAATAGTTGAATGAAAAGGCTTAAACGTGGGTAAGATGGAAGGAGAAATTTTATTAATGAAGAAGGAATTGGAGAAGCTAAAACAAAACTCAGTTTCAATCAAAATTTTTGAAAAGGGATTGAAGATTTGAATGAGATATTCGAAGCACAAATATTCTCCTCAAATTTAATTGGTATAGGCTATGAAGTTGAGTCAAGCACAACAATGGAAATTGAATTAAAAAGGAAAATTAATTTTGTTCCCTTAGCAAAAGAAGGGCTCACATAGAAACTAGAAGAAATTAGAGAGCCAAAAAATCAGCAACACCTACAGAAGGAGCACGCTGTCCATGCAAATCGATCCACCCAAAAATCAACTTATTGTGGAAGGAAACCTTCCAGGAACATAATGTCTTCCCAGGAAATTGTTTCAAATGCACCAAATATGACCAAAAAGTAGTGAACTACAGAGTTAATAACTCTTATAGACAATTTAGATCCAGAAGAAGACTTTAGTAGAGAAGAAGCAAACCCAAGTATAATAATTATTTTTCTCCCCTAAATTATCAAGTGCAATGTTTTAAGTGTCACAATATCGGGTGTATAGGAGTTAATTGTAGGCTTAAATAAAATAAGGCAGAGCCAATAATTGATCAAATTGGAGAGAATCCTAAAGTCTGGAAATAAAAAGAAAAAATAGAGTATTGTGATATTGCTTTGTATGCTCACAATGGTGGGACAAATTGGTATGTGAACAATAGCTGTTCCAGGTGCATGACAAGATATAAAAGTGAGTTTCTTACCTGGAAGCCAGTTGACAAAGGTAACATGAATTTTGTAAATAATACTCCAGGAAAACTAATTGCAAAAGGAGTGTTCAGTCTATCAAATGGAAAAGGCAAGGGCGAGAACATTTTGTCTGTTGATGGGATGAAACATAAACTGCTGAGTGTGTCTCAGATGTGTGATCAAGGATATGATGTGATCTTCAAAGCTAAAAATTGTCAAATCAAGTCCATAGGTATAGGAGAAATAGTTGCTGAAGCTGTAAGAACAAATAACAATGTCTATGTGTTGAAAGAAATGACAGAAAAGTGTTGTTTGATAAATATTGATGAGAGCTAGTTATGGCACAAAAGGTTTGGACATTTGAAATTTGACGAGATTGTAAAGATGAGAAAGAAAAATGTTGTTAAGGTTTTTCCCAGGCTTTCAAAGCCAAATAATATTTTTTGTAAATATTGCCTATCAGGAAAGCAAGTTCGAGTTTTGTCAAGGCAAAGGAAAAATCTCCAGTAAAGCCATTACAACTAGTACACATGGATTTGTGTAAACCATACATAATCTAGTTTACCACAAATAAGCTGTATTTTATGCTAATAATAGATTATTTTAGCAGGATGATGTGGGTTTCCTTCCTCAGAGAGAAATCAGAAGCTTTTGAGAAATTCAAAGAGTTTAAAGCAATGGATGAGAATGAAACTAAGTGAAAAAAAAACATAAGTGTATTTTGGGCACTGCAACCCCAATCACAAATGTCCATAAACCAAGGGCTCCTAAGTCCCTAAAAGTGTTGCTTCACTCCCTAAAGGAACAAGGTCAGCCGATTACATCATCTCCCAGAAGTTCTCCACAGAAAGCTGCCCAGAACTGGTCAAAACTGGACCATACAGAATGCCCAGTGCAGAGGGTGCGATGCATCTCACCTACTCAGTGTAAGGGTGCGATGCATATTGGAAAGCCCTTCTGTAGGGTGCGATGGGAAAGAATGGACAAATGGCAGGGACAGTTTGTGAGGTGGAGGATCATGGAATCTTCCAGAAACTTCTCCTCTGACACTTGCCTCTCTGAATTCGCCCAGGGATGAGTAAGAGATCATCAATCTCCAAGTGGAACCAAGAACTATTAGAGAGAGGACACTAATCAAAATCCTAGAAGCTGACTCACCCCCCTACAATCATGTATATATGGATCCCTCATCACAGAGATCCAGAGGCTGGAATATTGTATCTTGTAAGGAAGTGTTGTTGGTTTCCTGGTGCAACACCATAGTGTTGGGTGATCTAAGCTTTACATGAGGTGAAGAAGGGCTTTCCTGGTTGAGGATGATGCTGGGTCAGAACAATTGGTTGTAATCCTCTTTTCTATTCTTGATATTAATAAAGCTATTCAATTTTTCCTCCACATTCTTGTATGTTTGATGATATATGAATTTGTGTGGCCAATACATATCTGGTCATGTATTGCTTATGACTGTAGATCTTTGTTCTTCGATAGTATTATGCTGCTTTGATTCCATAGGTGCTCTTTGAAGCTGGGCAGACCAAAGAGGAGCGACAAAGATTTGTCAAAAGGGAGAAGAACTAAACAAGGAACCAAACGCAAGACTGAGGTTGGTGTCCTTTATTCTCCTCTTATCTACTTCTCATAAAGGAAAGCGAAAGTAGTTTTAGTTTGTTTGTTTCTAAGATAGCTACCAGTCTTACTGGGACTAGCAGCTCCGATTGGACACTAGATTTTTCGATAACAGGAAGAAAAGTCTAGCAATCCTTTTTCGTCATATAATCTCTTAAGTTCGAAAAAGTATAAAATCATATGAAAGGGATGAATTTTCGATAGTTTTAATAGGCCAAACAAGACAAGCGCTCGATATTTTTTGTGTAATGATCTCTCAGGTCCAAAAAGATTAAAATCTAGAGGAGGGATAGCACTTCTGATCATTTTAACGAGCTGGAGAGGCCAATTGCTCGGCAATATTTTCATATTTTATGAGTCAGATGAAAAGAGCTCAAAGGAGACTCATTTTTTTTTTAGGAACGAGTGATATTTTTGGGTAGCAGCTGGTTCCAGGTAAGGTTTGGAACTTTCCAATCACGGTAGGGTCAAGAGGATGGCTAACAAAATTACTTACCGTAGCTATTCCTCAAAAGGGGTAAACAATCAAATGGAGGCATATGATCGGCTAAAACATAGTGGAGGTGATGGTAAGAACACGACCAAGGCTCAAAAGCTGATGATAATGCGTTCACAATGGTTATTTACCGGAGGTGAGTTCATTTTTTAATGAGCTTAAACTTTGGTGGAACATTTCCTCATTGCTAGGTTTAATTTTTAATGAGCTTGAACTTTGTGTAAAAGTGCTCATGCCAATCGTATAATAAGGATGTCTCATCGATAGGTTCAATTTTTTGGGAGCTTGCACCATTCGAAAATTTGCTCCACATCCTTTCATTATGTAAGCTAGGGATGACCAATCCTACGAGTTTAAAGGGTTAAGAACCTACAAACTAAGAAAATAAATGGACGCTCTTCACTTTCATGCAAAAAGGTTTGCATGTCCCCAGGTATAGCGAAGTAGAGTTTCCAGGTTACCCTTCAATTTGCAGACAAAACATTCGTTATATCGGGAAAGGCCTACCTTCTAACGGAGGTATCTTATTCCAGTCTAATCCCATCTTCCTATTGGACGGGTGTGTCAAACTAGTCATATATCCTCCGTGGAAAATCACCCTATACCTGAAGTTTTCCTGTCGAAGCAGACCAGGGTGCATGCCCCCTGTGTTTTAGTCACAATCACTGAATCACTCGTGCTCATAAGGTGGACGAACGGGAGATTGATGAGACATTCCTTGCATGAAAAGACTAGTTAGGGATGGCATTTGACTATTAGCTACGTGTGAGCTAGGGAATGAAAGTTGGTCTACAAGCTAGACCACTCTGCCTTCATGCGGAAAACACATCACTCGAAAATGTGAGGAGACAATGGCTCCCATGCTATAAATGTAGTCACGCCCAAGGAGTAGATTGTAATCTAAAGGTCCTTGGACTACCATTACGTTTAGGTAGATGGTTTTCCTTCTCAAATTTATAGGCAAACTTGGAAGGATCCCTAATAGTTGATTGGTTCCTTTGTCGAAGCCTATTAGATTTCGCATCTCAGGCAGAAGCGATGGCGAACCAAGTGCTTTCCATGCAGTTGAGGAAAGGATACTCATAGAAGCCCCTTCATCTATGATGGTACTGACCATGACCATTCTATAAGCTTGTACAATAATTTGTAATGGTACATTAGACGGTAGACGGGGTCTGCCTAGTAGATTCCAGTCGAAGGAAACAACTAGGTTGCATGGAGGTGGGATCGAATAAATGGCCGGATACGACTCTGATGAACTTCCTTCCTACGGTAAAGGAATGGGTAGATTTCCCCCATGTTCATCGGAGTCTATGTTTATGAAAAGAATTTGAACAGTGTTGTTCTCATTCTCTTCAGTGACTGTATCATCTGAAGGTAGACCTTCTGAAGACAAGACTAAGTCGACTTCCGTCCCGACTTGTTGATTTTGGTCCGGGGTGGATTCGAAGGGTTTATCTTCAACAATAGATGCTTCGACTGACCAAAAAGGTGTGTAGTTGGATTTTCAACTAGCGATGGACTTGGCAAGAGTTTCTTGTATCCAGGAGGAAGCTGTGGCGATGAAGTAGGATGGTTATCCAATACTCTTTTAGCTTCATCTAGGAAGGGACAACGATGGATGGCATGATCACCTTCACACAGTCTACAAGGAAATTTATATTTTCCTTTCTATCCATTGACTTAGTTTTCACTAGTTGATGGTGTACTCTCAACATGATCGTCAGAGGTTGATGACACCGGATTGTGCAAACGAGGAGATCAGTTCCTTAAGATCCATGGGATGCAAGGACAATCTCAATGATAGTGGTCTCCCTTACAAATGACACATGGAGATTTAGGTTTGGACAATGAAGTGTGTGGATTTTCACTAGATGATGTACAACTACCCCTTTTTGACGTTGGCTCCTCCTTCTTCTTCTCCTTCCCTTTCTTCTTCTTCTCAGTTACTTGGTTTTTAGTTATACTAGCTTCACCAAGCGAAGAGGAAGAAGGGGAGGGAGAAACAAACGAAGTAGAAGGTTGGGGGGTAACTCTAGTATCATCTAGTTGCTAACTTGATTTCTTAGGAATCATGGTTCTTTGAACAACAAAGGTCGAGAAGAGCCATACTGGAAGGCCAATTATCAGTCCAGGAAGGGACAATGTGGCCATATGAGGTGCATCGACATCCCCCCAAGAGGAGAAAGGACTAGGATTTCCCCCAAAGATAAATCCTTGGTTGGTGGACTCCATTTTCTCAACCTAAGATCAATGAGGGAACAGTGGCATTATTCCAATTAAAATAAATTTTATGATGCTTTGACACAACTTGCTTTTTCAACTTTTAAGAGTCGAGAAAAAGCTAAAGATGACTCTAGTCGCCTTCAATTTTTAATGAGGCTGAAGTGACAAGTGCTCAGATAGACCTTTTCCTTTAAGGAGTCTAAAAAGGAACGAAAGAGACTAGTTTAAAAATCTAGATAGAGGGATTACCAAACCAATTGCAAAACTTCAAAATAATTTTTATGATACGGCAATCAATCTTCCCGAATGCCATGTTCAGTGCATTGCGATTGATAGGGCTGCAGACACTACTTCCTAAGGATAAAGTATATAGCCTATTGTGGTCTCCCAATATATACTCGATGGTATGTGGGAGTACAAGTCCATACTGGCACTTGTCGTCTCAAAGAGGAGGAATCACCCAACCTACGATGAAAGTGATAGTTACCAGGCTTTACGATGCCATAATATGTCTCTAGCCTAGACTTCTAAATATTATGCGTTAGGTTCCAAAGCGTTTTTATGTTCACTGAGTTTATTTTATAGTTGATATTTCTTAAGAAGTTTTCCTTTAAGGTTCACCACGTGATGTATATATACAATTCCTAAAAAGTGAAATCTAAGATGATAAATAGTCGTTTACTCTTCTTTTCGCAATGAAAATCCTAGCTAATAAGGAAAGAGAAGTGAGATTCTTTCAACATAGAGTAGAGAGCACACACTAGATGCACTGTCCTAAATCAAAATCAACAAGCAGTCTAAATGCAAATGAACATGCATATGTTTTTTTTTCCGCTTTCTTAATGTGTGAATGACAAAAAGAATGCTAAGTACAAATCTGAATTATCTTTTCTTTCAAAGCGATAGTACTAACGATTTTCTCTTCAAAATACGAAAGGACTACAAGGACGAAACTTTGCGATTTTGAATTGAAAATTGCTTTCGAAACTTGGAATACTATTAATTCGAGTCAAATACAAGAGTAACAGTGTAATTGACCATCAAGAAGAGTAGGATTATTTTCTTTGACTGAAAACGACACTTGCAACACTTCCAAATCAAAAGACGACAGTTTGATTAAGCTACTTATTTGGAAAGGAGAACTATAAATGATGAAAAACACATAAAAACATTTACAATTATTTTAATAATGGCAGCTGAATAATGCAAAGGAAGGGAGTTTCCACAGTGGTATACTGATCATAGACAACAAAACTCCTGAATAAAGTTGAAGAGAGTGAAGAAAAAACCAAAATCTGGAGGCAAAAACAATCTTATCTGATCATCGCACCTGTAACACAAGGAAACAAGGATGCATCCCACCTACTGCACACGGGAGGTGTGATGCATCTAGATTGCCAAGAGGAGAAGGTGTGATGGTCCAGGGTTGAGAATTTAACTTGTTTTTTGGTCATAGTTTGCAGCTTATTTCAGGGGTTTAGGCTAAGCTAATGATAGTCAGTAAATACCAATCATAGGGGCTGATCTAATGATGTTACTTGAGCCACCACCAGGGAAATTAGGATGTTTGCAAATAAATTGTTCAGTTTATAAACAAAACCTAGAGATGGACTGAAGCAACATTGATCTACTTTGCAGTTGCATAGCAAAAGAAGTTCGAAGGCTAGCTGGCTTGACTTCAGGCTCTGTCTGTAGTTTATAAAGCAAACAAATATAAAAAAGCAAACAAGCTATTCGCTCCCCAGTATGGTCGCCATTTTGTTATCGGGAAATCTAGTGTCCATTCAGAGCTGCTAGTCCCACTAAGAGAGGTAGCTATCTTAGAAACAAAGAAACTAAAGTTACTTGTGTTTTCCTTTATGAGAAGTAGATGAGAGAGAAGCAGAGAGTACCAACCTCAGTCTTTCGCTTGGCTCCTTGCTTGTTTCCTCTCCCCTCTGATAGATATTTGCTACTCCTTCCTTGCTTGTCCCACTTCAAAGAGCACCTGTAAAGTCAAAGTAGCATAATACCATCAAAGCACAAAGATCTACAATCATAAAAAATATAGGACCAGATATATATTGACCACACAAATGCATATATCAACTCAAACATACAAGAATGTGGAGGAAAACTAAATAGCTTATTGATAGAAAGAGTAGAAGAGAGGATTACAACCCATTGATTGACCCAGGTCATCTTCCGTGCACTGAAAGCCCTTCTTCACCTCATTGAAAGCTTAGATCCTCCAACACTATGATTTCCACAAAGAAACCACAACACTTCCTACAAATCAAGATTCCAGCCTTTGACTCTGGGATGAGGGATCCATATATAGATGTTTGCAGGTGGGTGAGTCAGCTTCTAGGATTTTGATTAGTGTCCTCTCTTTGATAGTTCTTGGTTCCACTTGGAGATTCATGTTCTCTTACTCATCCCTGGGTGAATTCAGAGAGGCAAGTGTCACAGGAGAAGTTTATGGAAGATTCCATGATCATCCACCTTGCAAACTGTCTTTCCCATTTGTCTACTCTCACCCATAACACCCTACAAAAGGGATTTTCAGTATGCATCACACTTTTTGCATTTGGAAAGTGAGATGAATCATACCCTTAGGACTGAGCAGTCTGTATGGTTCAGTTTTGATCAGTTTTGAGTAGTTTTTCATGGAGAACTTTTGGAAGAGTGTGAAACAACACTTTTAGGGACTCAAAAGCCCTTGGTTTATGGACATACGTGATTGGGGTTGCAGTGCCCAAACATTTCTATAACACCTGCACATATCAAAGAATAAACCCACGGGAAAACATGTTTCAATGGTGTCTGATGATCGCCCATACTTAGTATTAAGCTGCAAAATCAACAGAAAAATAAATATGAAAATTTTATCTAAATGCAACTACTCTACCATGAGAAATATCATATGATTTTAGTTCTAATAAGGAAATGAGCATGCAATCCATCATACCCTAACATATAGTAATGCCAATACTAAGTGTAATCATAAAGCCAGTGAAACCAACATATCATAATATCAATATACATATGCCTGCCAGTATGATTACTCATAGAAAATCCCAAAGTGAATGTGGACACAATCACATGGAGGATGACGAGGGTGGGAGGTGGGAAAATGTGACCTCCATTGTAGGTAAAAGGAAACCCTAGGAGAAGGATAATAGGTCAATATAGAAGCATGAGGATTTCCCTCTAAGTACACAATAGCGTAATTGAAGATTAATCTCAAGAACTCCATATCACGATCATTATTTATAATATTATGCTTTGCAAATGCCACAAGGTTGTGATGAGAGGGGAACAAAGGGTAAGGGAAAGGAGTGCAACAAATAGGTTTATGAAGGTGATGGTTACATTGGAGAGAAGGGGTCATGGAGTGATCAAAACCTTGATGGTGTGTCCAAGGAGGTGAAGTATAATCAATGATGAGCTCTTCCTCAACACTATACTCGAAAGTGGGAAAGAGATCATGGTCACCTGAGATCGTATGACAAGGGGTGAGGGAATCACTTGATGAAGAATTAATATGATGAACAATAAAAATGGGAAAAGGGAAAGGTGAAGTCTCAACAAGATCCTTTTCCTGAGAATCCAACCCTAGAGGCTCAAGTGATTTGAACATACTCCTAGAATCATAAGGAAGGTAGGTATGAAGAAGGGACTTATTAATCCTATCATTTTTATTTCCAAAGATAGGGTCTTACTAAAAAGGAGAGTTAATCATCTCAAACTTATCCTTTTCATGCAAGGGAAAATTATAATTCTCCTTCCCAAAGGTATCGATGGAGGTGTCCTCATAAATAATGTCTGGGAGAAAGGGAGGATGGCTCTCAACCTCATCCTCCTTGTCGATGTCATAAATGGGAGAACAGTCAAATTGAGGACCAATGATTTCCAGCTTCTCCTTTTCAATGTGGAAGTAATCTCCAATGTCATCTTCGAAAGGGATAATGTGATCATATTTCTCAAGGTTCTCAAAATAGGAGTCATTGAGAGTAATATCCTTGAGAAAGGTAAGGTTGGTATCAATTTCACTTTCCATAAACTCATCCTTTCCAACACCTGTGCTTTCTTGTTCATTATGTGGACCTAATGAGGACTCATATTCCTGCTCATTACTAAGATCCTCAAGGTTATCTCCAACTTCTTCATCTTAACTAATGAGACATTCCCTTTAGAGGGCTTCCTCTAGGCTTTCACAAGCAGCTTCATTAGATTAGAATTTGGGTCCCTTATACTATATGAATTTGTTGAGCAACTTGATAAACGACGAAATTCTTTCAGGCTCACACAAGTCAAGCCAACCTCAGTGTGTGTATTCAATAGAAGCAATAAATAAATCCATGAGGTTGTCTAGATGAACCACATTAACTTTGGAAGCATGCTTCATAAGTTTTGCTATGTGGTCCAATGTTGTGGACGGATCACCATTGAATTGTGGCATATTTTGCATAAACTTCCAATCCAGGCCATTTGGGTATCTTGGAACCCATGTGATATCCAAACAAACAAACCACTCATGAATATTTTTAGAAGCCATTGATCTTTATATATTGATATCATGGGAGTTTCCAGGGTGAACTAAAATTACCTTAACAAATGCTTGATTCACCCTACAAGCATTGACTTTGAAGTCCAATGAAGAACCAGGGCTTCGTTCTTTCAATGGACTCATGAATTATGATATGTCAATATATCATATGGGGAACAAAACACATGTCTTGTGTCCATGACAACGATGCCAGAATATTACTGCTCAAACTAGCAGGGGTCCTAGGAGGGAATTCTAAAGTGACAATTGTCAGGTCAAGGGAAACAATGGAGCAATATCCCACTTTCACCTCAGCTAAATCTACCTACTCTTTACAGAATTTCATGGATGGGAGGAGACCCACTATGATAAGGATAAAAAAGATGAATAGATCAAAGATACATTGAAGGGTGATCCTAGAAGCCTATTAACAAGAGAGGCTTGTGATTGTGGCTTGCTTGTCTTGGAAGACAAGATGGAAGGCTCTCTAGGAAGGGCTTGGGGCAAATTTCAAGGGGCTAGTTTTGAGTATGTGTATTATAAAGGAGATCCATAAGCCCTAGAATTCTTTTGGAAACTTGGGTTCCAAGTGACCTTTGAAGAATTAACCTCAATATTGCATGGGACCACACGAGACCAAGTGGACCCGAGGTTAGCTCAAGAGGATAGGATTTAGAAACCAATGATATACTTGACCTAATTGGGGAGGGGAAAGGGATCAAGGATTTCAATGAAAGGAAATGCAAGGATCCTAGTGAGGTTTCTAGCCTAAGGGAAACAAAGGGAACAAATTGGTCTTCGAGCTAGGGCTTGTGATATCTCAAGATCCCACCGTTGGAATCTCATGAAATTTGGAGGGCTTCTTGAGGACACACTAGCATAGTTCTGGACCAAAAATCGAAGCATTTGGATGGCTATATTGTGAGATAATTGATGACATAGGTGACATATGTAGGTTAGGCCTATAAAAGTGGGGGAAGGTAAAAGAAATAAGCTTTAAAGTGATCACCAGAGGAGGACCAATGCTTTTTCCTTTGGGAGAGATGGAGTCATGGAAGATTTATAGTTTGGATTGATTTCCATATGTCAAAGAGGCATAAAAGACAACTTCATTGGGCATTAGTGCTTAATGGAAGTAGCTTCAAGGTCATTTATACTTTGTTCAACAATATTTTGTGACTTTTCAAGACAAGGATGTCTCCAGGAACATTCATTCATATAAACATGGCCTAATCATGATAGAACAAAATTTAGAGATTTAATTTCCACAATTTTTTTCCGAGAAAAGCAGTGAATTAACCCTAGAATAATGAAAATCGCAATATCATGAATGAAACAAAATAAAGAATCAAAATAGCAGTAACATAGTAATTCTATGTAATAATAATATATCCAATCACCAAGATATGCCAATAATAGAAGCTCCAAGACAAAGAAGAATAACCAAACATTGAAATTCATCCATTCATCCAAAAAGTCTCTATTTGGCCAATTTAATGTCTTTAAATTGTCAACCAGGGTAGGTATACTGATGAAGTACAGGTGCACTATATGTGCTAGAAGTTATTTCTTATGTCGATATGTTTTTTTTAGGGTCTAAACTTAATATTAGTATGGATATGCTATTGTTAATTATATTAATGTCGCAATCCCTAAAGTTATCAACTAATTTCTTAGGAGTTATTCTCTATTGAATCAGTTTATGGATGATATAAGAGCGATTCTAGATTTTACTTGTGTTAGACTGTTTTGGATTTTTGTCTTGAATTTTTATGCTGTAACTCTAATTTACCAAGTGCAAGAGAAATATATTCTATCAAAATGTAAAGGTACTGTCTGAATTCAATTGCTAAGAAGAAGACTCTCACTCTTTTACTTATTCAATTTCATCCAAACAAGACATTCTGAACAATAACTATGCTATGAAGTAACACAGTTGGACTACACTAGATAAAAAGTAAATGAAATAACCATACTATACCAGATAAAAAGCAATTCAAATAGCAGATTAAACTAGGTATAAAGCAAAGGGAAGTTCTCATGCATATAACAATTCACTGGCGAACTCATCATGCTGCATTTCTTCACACAAAAACAAAGTATTCAAGGAATGAAAGAAATCTAATTGCAATTGGTTAAAGACCTATTACTGGTCGTAGGGGCCCTCCATGAATTAGTCCATCACCTCCAATCAACACAGTGCATACACACATAAAACCAATTTTATTACTTGCAGAACGAAATCTAACAAACTTGTTTAAAAAATTACATCATTCAGCACGCACCAAATCATAGTGCGGCCATAGCTTTTATAATAAGTCTTTGGTATAACAGCATGAGCATTTTAAGCCTAAATATCTTTATTTCAATTAAATTATATCACTAAACCTTCGATTTGCTTTTCCGAAAGTGAATCAATAAGGTTTTGATGAAACTCGGGTCCTGTTCTAGCGAAAATCCTGTACTTGACTTTGGGGTTTGACTATGATATCCTGCAATCATCTTGATGAACTGGTTTGAGAGAATAGGAAGGAATCCATTAGGGGACCATTTCTTATCCCTTTGTATCCTTTGTCGTTGATTTGGAGCTTCTGAACCTTGCAAACAATGGAGGCAGCTGCAAAAATTTGGATTATCTACAGAAACAGACCAATTCTGTAGCCAAATGCATTCTTTAATGAAACAATAGGGTATATAGGCAAGCATGAATAAGAATACATGTCATTCTTACCTTTAACAAAACCTTGTGTCTATTGCATTACTTAGGTGATAAGTATAGGAAACTAGAGGAAATGTAGGCAAAAAGGAATGTCAAGGTAGGACAATATTTAGACTCTACATTCCCTTAGGATGGAGTTTTTGTATGTCCTCATACACTTCATCATTGTCAGTCACTTGTGCCTTCTAATCATCACCTCCAAGTTTCACTTTCTTCTTCTTTCTGGCAGCTACTAGCATCCTAGGTTTTCTCATGAGAATTTTGTATTTTAAGCTAATAATCTCTCTTTGCATTGTCATGTTTTCCTTCTTTAGCTTTTTGTTATTTTTATACCACAAACTCAAATGATGGATGAGATTGTCATTTTTTGCAATCTGGATCTCACTTTGTGCCTTCAATGCTTGGTTCTCATTTTTGAGATACCTGTTCAATGTTTCTAACTCAAAAATCTCTTGCTTTAAAATGTTTGAGGCTGAGTGTTCTTGTGCTTCATTTAACTGATTGCTTCCTTCTCTAGTACTTTGAATTGTTTCTTTAGTTGTTGTCTCTTTTCTTTCCAATGACTCTATATAGTCATAAATCTCCTGTTGAGTAGGGTCAACACTTGGACTATGCACTGGGCTTCTTAGAGGTGACCTGCAAGGTGGTGGTGACATTCTCGATGATTATTTTGGTGACCCTTTTGGAGAGCTTTCACGGTTTTAAATTGGATCGTTTTCCTCGAGATCAATGTCTTATGTAGCTTTCGAGATTGTCTGTTGCACTGTGCTCAACCTTGTACTCCTCCTTAGCCCTGAGGTTTGTAATCCTTGTACTTTCCTTCTTTTAGTCTCTGATTTTTCTTCTTGAGGAAGGGTCCTGGTTTGTGGTATTTCCTATGCTCCTTTGCTAATTTTCTTCCTTCTAATATTTCCCTTTTCCATTCTCTGCAATATATCCACTATGGACGGCGCTTCTTCTAATAATTCTAGGTGATTCTGGGGTTCTTGCTCTTTTACTACTTCTATTGTTCTCTTCCTTCCTCTAAGGGTTCTAATGCTACCGACTTGTTCTGGGGATCTTTCTTCAAAATAGTTCCTCATTACGAAACTTTCCCAGTTATCCCCTATACTCCGAAGATGGAACTCACCCAATATCTTTATCAAGCCATGATGATACATAGTATTTTCTATAAACTGAATTCTCTTTTGAACATTTGTGGACATTTTCTTGAGACTATTTAAGAGAAAATAAGGAAGATTTATCTAGTGATCTTAAAGAAAATGCATCATTATCCTAACATTGTAAAAATACATATACCCAAACCGACCCTCACAGGTGACAAATTTTTGAAGTATAAGCAACAAATTTTGTCCATTTACTCTTAAGGGATGTACTGGGAATACCTTGCTTGAAGACAGTGGTGTCCATATTTGGATTTTTCACAAATACCTTCCTATCTTCTCCATTAATTCCCGTGTTCTTGAACAATTTTCCCCCTCTCCTTGGTAATTTAGTAGCTTCTGCGATCATGAACTCCATTATGGTGATCTTAATGTCTCATATTTCGGCTTCAGTTCCATCAAATGAGTATGTAAATGTCTTTGTCACTTCCTTGTGAAAACCATTGAATTTTTCAATGAACTACAACCATTGTTTCTTTTGCAGCAACTCCTTGGTCTGAGGGTATCCCTCCAAGAATTTCTTCCCTGCTGGCTTGATTTGAACAATGATCCCCATTATGGAGGATTCTCTACCACAAAGACTAATTAACTTGACAAGAGAATGGTGCTGGTAGGGTTTTTCTAAGTGGTGGAAGGACAGAGTGGTTATGAAAGTTCAGAGGAGTGTAAGAATAGGTGGATTATAATAAGGGTTATAGGAATGAATCGGACCATTGGGCATATTTAAAATGATGATTCGGTGATTACTTCAGCGGATTTAGAATGAGGACATGACATGACTTTTAAGTGGTGGATTATGATGTTTTTTTAGGCAACCATCACCCTTAAGTTGTAATGATTTCGTTTTAATTTTCGGCAGTACTATGTCTTCTTATTCATATATGCAATATATCAATCCCTATTGCTAAATTAAAGTAGCACATACCTGTGATCCACTTTGCTAACCTTGTTTGTTGTTCTGAGATCTCCTGCAGGTACTTTGCTTTGTCAGTTGTCTTTCAATTCAAATCACCAAGTGTCCCTGTAGTCTTAAAAAAAAATAAAAAATTATTAGGATGCAGAAACTTGTTCGAGCTGCGGAAAGTTGCTGATTCTGCAACTGAGGAAAAAACTTTAATAAAGGAACTTTGTTATTTTCTTTTGAAAGGAAAATTTGAAGTGCAACAAAAATTGGTTTTCACCTCTAATTTTTTTTGTATAAACCTACCAACAACATGTTGGTTTTCATTTTATTATTATTATTATTATTATTATTATTATATATATATACATATAATTTACTTATTATTATATTATTATTATTTTTAAAGGTAGATTGAGTAAAAATTTCTAAGGTGGAAAAGAAGAATTCTTCATGACCATTTTCAGTTCTGAATTATCTTGGAACATTTTAACAAATTCCTCTTTTGTCAATGGCTACTGGTACAATTTGAGTCGATGTCCATTTACTAATAGAGGAATTTTCTCTTCATTGATAGTCATGATTCTAACTGCACCATTGTCAAAAGCACTTTCAACTTCATAAGGTCCAAGCTAGTGGGGTTCAAATTTCCCTTGAAAACTCTTGAACTTTGAATCAAAGAGTAATGCCCAATCTCCTGGATGAAATTTCCTTTCTTTAATGTACATATCATGCCATCTAGATCTCTGTTGTTGAACTAGGCTTGTTCTCTAAAGGGCTTCTTGGATGATTTCATCAAGTTCATTTAGTTGTCTCATCCTTTGCTTTTGTGCTTATGATAAGTCAAGATCTAAGTGAACTTCTCTCTTATAGGTATGGATCTAGAACTTTATCAGAAGTAAGACTTGCTTCCCATAAACAAGTTCATAGGGAGTATGTCTTGTATTATTTCTCCATGTAGTTTTGTAGGCCCATAAAGCTTATGGAAACTTTTCCACCTAGTCCTTTCTGTGTAGATGTACAATCTTGGTAAGGATTTCTTCAATCACTTTATTTTTGGACTCAACTTGTCCATTGGCTTGTGGATGGTATGGAGTGGACCTCTGATGTTTGATTTTGTATTGATCCACAAGCTTCTACACTAATATGGATGTGAAATATGTTCCTTGATCTGTTACAATTTCTCTTGGAACACCAAAACGAGTAAAAATATCCTCAAAAATAATTGAAATTACAACATTTTCAGTAACAAAAGGAAGTGCTTTAGCTTCTACCCATTTAGTGACATAATCAGTACATACTAGGATATACGTCTTTTTCTTCGAAGGTGGGCTTATTGGTCCAACAAAATCTAGTTCCCACTTCTCAAGTGGTTCGATGAGTACCTGTGGTTGTAGTGTCATTTCATTTGAAAGGGTGGGTTTACCCATTCTTTGACAACTGTCACATCTTTTAACATATTCTTTGGTGTATTTGAAAATGGAAGGCCAATAATATCCTAAAAGCAAGATTTTGTAAGCAGTCCTTCTGTCAAAAAAATTTCCCCCACATGGCTCATCGTGGTAAGCTTTAAGTATTTCTGGTATTTCATCCTCTCGAACACATCTTCTGATGATGAGATCTGGTCCTGTCTTGTATAACTCTTCATTTATCCATGAATAAGATTTGATATTGTGGATTATTCTTCTCTTTTCTCTAGGAGATAAATGAAATGGCATTTTTCCTGTAGCTAAATAGTTAGCAATATCTACATACCAAGGTGATTTAGTAGATACCGCAAAAATATATTCATCGAGAAATTTATCCTCTATGGCTTGATCATTATTTTCATTTTGTATTCTAGATAATAAGTTGACAAATGTATTCTACTATCCTGGCCTATCTAGAATGGTTATGTTGAATTCTTGTAATAGTAAGAGCCATCTAGTTATTCTTCCATTAGTGACTGGTTTATTCATTAGGTATCCAATGGCAAAATGGTTTGTGTGAACAAAAGTTTCATAACGAGTTATGTAATGTCTAAATTTGTTAATGGCGTGAACTACAACTAAAAACACATTTTTAGTTACAGTATAATTTAACTCTGCAGGAGTTAAATTTTTACTAGTATAATAGATTGCATAAGGAGTAAGATCTTTTTGTCCCAACACAACTCCTAAGGCTGAATTAGAAGCATTCATTGAGATATGGAAAGGAAATTTCTAGTTAGGTCCTTTTAAGATTGGTGCTTCAAAAATTCTCTTTTTCAAAGTTTCAAAGGCAGCGTGACATTCAGAATCCCAATTGAATTCACAGTCCTTGGTGAGCAATTTAAAAAGTGGGGATCTAGTTTTTGTGAAGTTTTCTATGAATCTTGTATAATATCCAGTAAAACCGAGAAAATATCTAACATTTTTTTGAAAACTTGGCACTAATAACTTAGAAATGACTTCAACTTTAGATGAGTATACCTTGATTCCATCTCCTGAAATATGATGGCCTAAAACAATTCCTTTGTTAAACATCATGAAACATTTTCCATGGCTTAACAAGATATTTGTTTCTTTACATCTTATTAATACTTTTTCCAAATTCTCCAGTGCTTCATTGAAAGAATCTCCATAAATTGTGAAATCATCCATGTACACTTCCACATAATCATGAATAAGATTAGAGAAAATTCCGAGGAATACTCTTTGGAATGTTGCTGGAGCATTGCATAATCTAAAGGGAAGCACTCGGTAAGCATAATTTCCCCATGGACAAGTGAATGTGGTTTTATCTTGATCTTCAGGGGCTACCTGAATCTGGTTATATCCACTGAACTCGTCCAAGAAGGAAAAATATTTTTTCCCTACTAATGTGTCTAAGACTTGTTCTATAAAAGGTAGTGGAAAGTGGTCTTTAATGTTGCTTTATTTAGTTCCCTGTAATCAATGCATACTATACATTTTCTATTTTTCTTAGGAACAATTACTAGGGGCGAAACTCATTTACGGTCAGATATCAGATAGATGAAATTTACATTTAACAATTTCTACAACTATTCCTTAATTTATTTTAAATTTGGGTTCATTCTCCATTGAGGCTGTCTAACTGGTCTCACATTCTGTTCAATGTAGATATGATGTATGCAAGTTTTAGGATCAATCCCTCTCATGTCAGTGTATTCCCATGCAAAATAAGAAGAATGTTTCTGTAAAATTTCTATGAATTGATTCTTTTGCACTTCTTCCAGGTTTTCATTAACATTCAAGGTTTTTCTTGAAAAGAGTTCTATTGAGGAATTCCCAAATTTTTCTATGGAGAGAAATGATACTTGTTTAGATGAGAGATAATCATTGGAACTACGATCATAATGTGAGGAAGATTCATTATTTTCTAGTAGATTTAGAATTTGGTCTTCCTCTCTTACTTGTTCAGTAGTGAAAATAGATTGTATATCTTCTTCATCTTCTATCCATTCTTCAGTTTCTGTATCTATTGTTGTTCTTGCAGGAGGATATAATGTAAATTTCTTTATAGAATTTCCATCTGAGATAAACATGTCACCTTATCTACAACCGATGAAAGCATCAGCTGTAGCTAACCAAGGTCTTCCTAGAATTAATGGATGTCCTCCTAAATTATTCTTGGGTATTAAGACCATGAAATCAACAGGATATTCCCAAGATTCTAAGGATACACAAACATCTTCCAACACACCATCATGTTTAATCACAGACCTATCTGCTAATTGCAATAAGGTTGGTGTGTATTGAAGGTTAGGAAGCCTAAGTGTGTCCATAACTTGTTTACTCATTATGTTTATGGTTGCGCCTAGATCAATCAGTGTGTTTGCTATTTCAGTTCCATTGATGTGAATTTTTACAATGGGGCTTCCTAGATCTAAGTACTTTTGAATTGTCGTCTTCTGCATCATAATTTTTGCAATTTTGCCAACTAACTAAATTCTTTTTATGTCTTTTGTTTTTCTCCCTGATCTTTGTGTCCTTATTTCCTTAATTGTTTTCACAAAAATTGGTATTTCCTTTATGGCTTGTAATAAAGGAATCTTAATACAAACATTTCTCAATTCATCTATCATATTGTAATTAGGCAAGATAATTTGTTTTTCTACTCCATCAATTTTCAATCACTCAGGCAAAGGTGGTCTAATTGATACCGAGGGTTGTTCTATGATGGAAGTGTTTATTGGAACATCTTCTGTTTGTTTATTCTCCTTCTAAGGGAGAGAGGATCCCCTTCTTCTGATTGGTTTTTGTGTTTTTGAAGTTCAAATCTTGTTTCTTGAATGACAACAGGAGGTTTTCTTTATAACAGTCTTCTAGATCTTAATTGGACATTATTTAGGTCTAGTGGAGTTATTACATAAGTTTGAGGATTCTGCCCCTCCATGTTGTACATAGGTTGTTGTGGTATTTTATTATTAGGATTCGGAAGTGGTTGAGCGGGCAATTGATTTGGTTTTTGTGGAAATGGTAGGGAGAGTTGTGAGTGTTGATTATGAACTAGAATTTGTGGTAATTGGTTAGCTTGGGGAATTTGATTAGATGGTGGAATAAATTGTGGTGGAAGGTAGGATGGTGAGTATTGTTGATATTGTGCATAGGCTCCATAAGAATTTTTCCATCCTTGATTCCAAGGTTGTGACTGTGGTTGATCCCAAGGCTGCCAGGCTGGATTCCAATTATTTTGTGAAGACTGAGCAAATTGTTGTGGTATGAATCCTTGTGATTGATTTGGTTGGGATTTTTCCATGGTCTTTTAGCTATAAAGTAGAGAGGGTCTACTGGTTCTGATATTCCTTCATCACTAAATACAGCCTTAAGACCTGATAAGGATGGACATTCCTTCATATCATGATTATCTACACATATGACACAAGTTTCTATGGCTTCTGAATCTAAGGGACACTCTCTTAGAGCATGTTTCTTTTGACATTTAGGACAGAAGATGGATAATGCAACATTTTCAAAAATTTGCTTTTTTTGTATTTTAAGGGTGTCTATCTGCTCACTTAGGCTCCCTAAAATATCTGTTTTGAAGGTATCAAGAAAATTTCCTAATTCTGCTCTATTGACTGTTCCAGCTACAGAATTATTAATTCTTGACAAGAGAGGGTCTCTAGGACTCCTTCCAACTCGTGCTTTACCCCTTGAGATATGTACACATAAATCACAAATATTTGAAAATGGTAGTTTGGAAATATCTCCCTTCCCAGTTAGGTTAAGGAGATCGATCCACTCATCTTTAATAGCTCTAAGTAAGAGGGATTTTAAGGCTTCCTCATCCAAATTATCCATTTTCTCTTTTAACATTGTAAACAAGCCTTTCCACTAAATCTTTCATATTTTCATTTTCTTTTTGTGCCATTTTGAAGACTTCATCTTTAAGGTTACTAGGCATACAATAGTCTCTATATTTGCCTAAGAAAGCCTCTTTCATTTGTCCCCATGTTGTTATAGAATGAACTCCTAGACTCATGAACCATTTTAATGTTGAGTCTTTTAATGTAGCAAGGAACAATTTTAACTTTTGAGCATCATGTAGATAGTCATATGATCTGCATAATACTTCAAATTTTAAGAGAAATGTCTTTGGGTCTTCATTTCTTTTTTCATGGAAATTAGGAAGAATTGAGAGTGATATATTTTTCACTGTGAGGGTTGTATCTTCATCAAGAATAGGAAATCCAAAAGGATCTTGGTTTCCTCTGCCTCTACACCCTCCTCTATTCCTATCTACACCTCTACCTATACCCCTTCCTCCAATTCTATTTTCCTCACCATGGACATTGTGTACCTCTCCTTCCTCTATCAATGGTTGTTCAAAATAAGTTTCATGTTCCTCTTCTTCACTAGGAACTTCTATTTTTTCTCCCAAAATTTTCTCACGAGTGGAGGATAGAAAAATTACTCCCATAGTTGTGGATGTAGGATTTTCTTCAATTATAGCTTCATTAGAGGAAGTGGGTGAAGTTCTAGATTAGATTTCTGATCTTGATATTTCAAGAAGCCTTTGTCGACCTCTAAATGGAATTTGGGTTTGAGTAGGCGGTGGATTCTCGAAATCGTGGTGAAGTGAGTGGATTTGTGGGGATTAAACTTCTTCCTCGCCCTACAAATCTACCTCTAGAGTCTCTATCCCTACGCAAATCATGTTTTGATTTTTTTTTTACTTCTATTTGTACTTCCCTGGCAATGACACCAAATTTTTTGGCCAATTTAATGCCTTTAAATTTTCAATCATAAATTGGCAACCAGGGTAGATATATTGATGAAGTACAAGTGCATTATATGTCCTAGAAGTTATTTCTTATGTCGTTATGTTTTTGTTAGGGTCTAAACTTAATATTAGTATGGAGATGTTGTTGTTAATTATATTAATGTCTCAATCCCTAAAATATCAACTATTTTCTTAGGAGTTATTATCTATTGAATCAGTTTATGGATGATATGAGAGTGATTTTAGATTTTACTTGTGTTATACTATTTTGGATTTTTGTCTTGAATTTTTATGCTGCAACTCTAATTTACCAAGTGCAAGAGAAATATATTCTATCAAACCGTAAAGGAATACTGTCTGAATTCAATTGTTAAGAAGAAGACTCTCACTCTTTTACTTATTCAATTTCATCCAAACAAGACATTATGAACAACAACTATGCTATGAAGTAACATAGTTGGACTACACTAGATAAAAGGAAAATGAATTAACCATACTCTACCAGATAAAAAACAATTCAAATAACATATTAAACTAGGTATAAAGCAAAGGGAAGTGCTCATGCATATAATGATTCACTGGCGAACTCATCATATTGCATTTCTTCACACAAAAACAAAGTATTCAAGGAATGAAAGAAATCTAATTGCAATTGGTTAAAGACCTGTTATTGGTCGTAGGGTCCCTCCACGAATCAGTCCATAATCTTCAATCAATGCAGCACATACACACATAAAACTACTTCTATTACTTGCAGAACGAAATTTAACAAACTCGTTTCAAAAATTACATCATCCGACGTGCACGAAATCATAGTGAGGCCATAGTTTTTATAATAAGTCTTTGGAATAATAGCATGAGCATTTTAAGCCTAAATATCTTTATTTCAATTAAAATATATCACTAAACCTTTGATTTTTGCTTCCGAAAGAAAATTGATAAGGTTTCGATGAAACTCAGATTCTGTTCCGGCGACAATCCTATAGTTGACTTTGGGGTTTGACCGTGATATCCTGCGATCATCTTGATGAACCAGTTCGAGGGAATACAAAGGAATCCACTAGGGGACCATTCCTTATCCATATGTATCCTTCATCACTGAGTTGTAGCCAAATGCATTCTTTAACAAAACAATAGGGTATATAGACAAACATGAAGAAGAAGACATGTTATTGCTTACCTTTAACAAAAACCTGTGTCTATTGCATTACTTAGGTGATAAGTATAGGAAAAGAGAGGAAATATAGGAAAAAAGGGATGTCAAGGTAGGACAATCTTTGGACTCTTCAGTCTCATCCTCAAAAGATAGTGAAAATCTCTCAAGAAGATATGATCCAATCCAAGTGATGATACAAAATGAATTCATGTACCTCCTATTTATACAATCATTAGGATTTTGAATTACCTAATTTGAGCTTACGTTAGCCCATCAACTAAAATAATGTGCAAATAAATTTCTTTTGTTGACAAGTCTACCAAACTAGCTCATAAACAAAATAAAAAGCCTCCCAAGATGTTGAATAATCAACAATGCATGTTTTTTGTCTCTCTCATAGGCCTAATGAAGTCCATAAGTGAAAAAATTATGAATTGAAATTCAAAAAGAAATGGACAAGAGGTTGGCCCCTTGTTCTCCACATAATAAACCTGTGGTGCTCCTAATGGTTGTGAGGGAACATAAGTGACCTCATGGATCTCCAAGTAAGTTGAAGATTTGTATAAACCATTTGTAAGGCCTTAGGTGATGGTGTAAGTGATGCCACATGAACATACAAGTCCTGAGTCATCTTCCAAGTGCATGATACAACTGTGGGGTTGGATGGGCAAAGGTGAACTAGGTACATGTTCCTCTTCCAATAGGTGAATATCGAGAAATATTTGAACATATTTTGGGATACATGGAGTGTTTTATACCATTGTGGAGGCCCATGGCTCTCAAAACACACCTTACATATTCCAATGTAGCCCTTTGGAGGGTTAGGACCCCTTATAGGGAGACCAAACCCAAGATGGAGACCATCTACAATCCTGCATAGGATCTAATGAATACCCTAGCCTTCCAGTACAACAAGTCATCAAGGAAATTGAGTAAAATAGCTTACAAACCATGGATAAAAGGTGGGAACTTCATAATGGCACGCCCTTCCATAATGGGCTTTAACATGTGGTAATTTCTCCAAGCTCCAAATGGGATTAATCGGGTATCCCATTACGTGGTTTTTACTTCTAAATGGGATAATATATCCAAGGTACATACTTTAAAAGGTGGTGGAATGTGGTAAAGATATGAATGGAGTAGGGAATGAAAATGGGAATCCCCAGGCCACATGTTATGGCACAAAAGTAACTAGAAAAAGGGAAGCCCACACTTGGGTATATAATGTAGAGGAGGGAGAAATCATGGTACATGAGGTGCACTGACCTTGATTTTTCCACCCTTCTTTATAAGCCTTTTACCTTTTATTATTATTTTTTAATTAACTGCACGGGGCTCGAGGGGTAAGAGCATGATGTGTGAGATATAGCAGTGGATACCCCCTTTTAAGGTAGGGTGGCTCATTTCCCACCAGGAGTTGGGACAATCATGGGTTTCTAAATGATAAAGGAGGTTCATCTAGGGCCTATAGGAACCATGGTGATGGCCATAATGATGGAGTAGAGCTCATGTATCGGCTTTTTCCCATATGCTAGATGTGTTTGTCCCGACCATATTTTTCATTTTGTGGTACAATTTCCTATTGAATGTGGCCAATTATGCTTTTTGTTTTCCTTTTAGCTATATCAACCTCCAGAGCATCATTCCAGGCCCAACCTAAGATGTGGGCAAGGGGAGGGGGTGGCTGATAGTATGTGGACCCAATGGAGGAATATGATCCTAGGTGGGAGAAGTGATGAAAGGGGTTATAATGAGAAGAAGGGGAGTGATATATGTGAATTAGGGATCAGGACCACGCATCCAAAATTAGTGTTTCCCATGTAATACCATCCCAGAATCCCAAAGGCCAGTAAAAGAGATCCCACATGATTGGGGTTCAAGGTTAACATCCTAAAACAGATCTAGGGGACAAGAGCATAGACCTAGTCCATTCTTTCTATTGAATTCCCCCATTAGTCCATGCCCAAGAGTTTCCATGATAGGTAAACTAAAATACTCAATTACCAAATGGCAATGCATACGTTTAGGTTTGGGAGGTCCACCTTCAAACATACGATGAGGGACCACATGACTGGCTTAGGTGGTAGAGAAATGACACAACGAGCTAGTTGGTGGCTACAAGGGGCTACTGGGTGTCGGATGAGGACCATCAAGGAGAAAAAACTTCCCCCTAGGGATATTACCCTCGAAATGGTGTGTGACACATCCCAATAATGAACCAACATCTCTAGCAATCGAGGAAGTGTCTTCATGTTGGGCATCATGAAGAATTTAAGCAAACCATATTTTTTTTAGTGCGTCCAATGATTCTTGGTCTTCTAGAACTGCATTATCAACATCTTTATGCTCTCTCTCTCTCTCCAAATGATAGACATCCTGTAAAATTAAAAGATGTTATCCATTAGAATTTCAGATTTTCATTTTTCTTTGCATGTACACTACTTTTGTAAATAATAGTCTCATACATACATGAAGTTTTCTTTGATAACTCATGTATATGAATTTCCATACGTAGCTTTTAGGAAGTCGATCCATTTACAAGCCTAAAAGCATTTAAAATTAAAAATATCTTCCTAAAACTAACTTAAAATCTTGAAATTTCGGATCAATTGAATGCGTTTAAGGGTTAGAATTACCTGGAGACTGTAGTTGCTAAATTCGTTGGAGGATTTGATCGATGTGGTTTGCCCTAGTTTGCTCCAACAACCATCTTCTCAACATTTGAATGGAAAAAAAGAGATTAGGTGAGTCTAAAAAGTCCTTTTTATAGCCAAATTTTGAAAACCCACTTTTCTAAAGTTCAAAATTTTTATTTTTATAATTTTACTAACTTTTGACCTTTTGCTTGAAGTGTTGGGAAATGTTGTTTTTTTAGGGTAATGAATACTTAGCAATTTGTTTTCACTATTTTGACTCCATGATCGTTGACCTATCGTGGCGGGTATAATTGTTTAAATTGGAATATAGGTTCAGACATATCAATTTTCCATTGCATTATGCATCTTAAGATCATACTGCGATATTTAGCCATAGGTTCAACCCCATTATGTTGCGCTTTTTAACCACTTTCACTCGCCATATTATAAAATCGTAACATAGTGGTAGAGCCTTTTTCTTCCATGGACTTCCTAGTTAGATCCTTGCTGGCATATGTCGCCCATGCTGCAAGTATTGTGTAGGCTTGAGAGTCCTCTTTACTCCCACCATGACCTTGCATGGAAGCCTCATTCTTCTTCTTCTTCACTATTTTACGACCTTCTATCCTAGAGGCTCCCATGTGTTAAGTTGTACTACTACATTGAATTTTGACTAATTGTACCTCTTTTGGACTTAATTTGGCTTCATTTGGACTCATGTATAAGCCACTTTTGACCATGACCTTTTGTAAGTTCAAACCATGCATTCATTAGCCTTTGTGACTTGACACCTATTTTTCCATGAATAGAACATTCCCCTGAGTGTCGATGATCAACATCTTCCACCTTGCATTGAGCATAGGATTGCTTTAGTCCCAGGAACTAGTGAACTTTCCCTTGACACTCGTTCTTTCCACTATACTATAGGCATTCTTTTATTCCTTTTCAGGCTTTAAATATGAAAAAGACAAAAAAATCAAATATTCCAAAAAGAGTGGGAGCATGACAATTTCTTCACCATTTGATGGCGGCTACAGTCAGTTGTGTTGCCCTTGAAAAAAGCACTTAAAATGAGTCTTTCCTCCATTAGGATGGGTGTTAGTATGGATTTAGGGAAGCTATAACCTTGTTCGTGAGTTAATCTTCCTCTGGTTGGTTATCTCTTCCAATCACACAAAGAGTTTGTTAATGCCTCCTGCATTGCAGGCTTATACAAGGTTATTTTATGCTTCCATTAATTCACATTGAATTGTGATTTTGTTCAAGGGACATAAACCTATTATTGACCATTATGCATTATCTCTTGAATCATTTCTATCGGCCATACTCGATCTGTCAAGTTATCCTTAGATCGCATCATCTATTTGGTCCTTCACTCGTGTTGGTTAAGGGGGTCCCCATTGACTTCTTACTGGCGGGTTTGCTTTTATTGACTTTGAGAAATTGATCTGAGAGTAAACCTAGAGTTTCACCATGGCCCTATTTACATCATTGATAGGTGACCTTGTGGTTAACATCGATCAATATCATGGGTTTTTGATTGAGTGGTTTCCCTTGTGTTCAACATCAGCTTACATTATCACATATTGGGATTTTTGCAGTACCTTGGTTTCCATTTGACCCTATTGGTGGATTCCTTGCCTTTGTATCAACTTTCATTATTGGTTGGTTCAGAGGATTTCTTCCATGTGCTAGCTGCATCTTGTGTACACCAGAAATGTAATTCAGAGTAGTTACTTCATCTCTCTTCATCCGAGTTCTTCAAAATTATTGGCCTGTGGGTTACACCCACACTAGTTGATGTGGAATTCCTTAAGGCCTTTCTTCTAGCAGATTGATGGGCCTAGGTATTGCAGCAATAATGCTACAACTCCCAGGGCTACCAACTTTACTTATCAACTCGGGGTTTGTACAAACTTGGAGGTGACTGTGCTATATGCACAAGTAGGAGCGATGGTACTACCTGTTGTCACTGCTCATCTGGCAAAAGACCCTAGGGGTTTCAAGCCAAACTTCCATAGGGTCAGAAGAAGCTTGATGTTGATGGAAGGAAAGCAAACCTAGTTTAGGGGAGAGCCAATTTACTGCAACAATAAGAGAACAACATGCAACCCTAAATCACACCATAACCTAGTTAATCATGGAAACAACTATGCCTGAATAGAATTTGAAATTAACACTAACCTACTACTGCTACCTAGGTTGCAGAAGTAAAAAAAACACCAGAATTAGGCAAAGGGGGCTAGAAATGGAGCTAGGCTAAGCTTGTGTCTAAGCGGGAGAACAGTCGGAGGCCAACACGGTGAAAGGAGGACGTGGGGGAGCAAAAGAGCATGAGGACCATTGGATCAGGTGGGTGAAGGGTAGATGAACGGTCGAGATCAGACAATAGGAGGTTACATAGGAAAATGGGAAGACATGGTGGCCTAACAGGATGGACAGCTAGGATTATATCGTGCGGGCAGTCAGCAGATGGACGGCGGAGATCGCGGTCTAGGGAAAAAGTGAGGAAATGGTATCGAGTGAAGCGACAATCATCCGATTTGGCAAGGCAGATTGACTGTGGAGGTTGGAGCGTGAAAAGTGAACATGCTGAAATGAAAAGTGGGTTTGGAAGGAAGTAGGTAGTATCTCGCATGCCCTCAAAGCCGTAAATGGTTTTGTAGAATTTTACATGATTAGCCTCCCTGACCGACATGTATCACAGGTAAACCGCCCATATTGCATGCTCTCAACCCAATAATGGTCGGATAGAAATCCACGCAATATGGCGCGATGACTGTCGGATCTATCAAGGTAGACCTATGATGGAGGTTGATCAAGTGGGTTGGTGAGCGGGTGCGCGACGACCGTCGGATTTGGAAGGGCAGATCGACAGTTGGGATTTAAAGAGTGAAAATTCAATCGTGAAAAGGAATTCGGGTGGTAATTGGCCGATTTGGCCAGGTAAAGTGATTTACTAGCAAAAAAATGTTTGAACATGAATTAAACAGCCCCTTCTCAGGCATTTTGTGCTGAAGGCAAATGTCATGGGACGACAAGTGAGGTTGAATGATGAGGAGGGGGAGATCAATCTGATGACCAAACAAGGGTAGAGTGACAACGAACTCAGTGACTATGTTTGAATGATAGAACTCCATGAAAACCTAAACCCTTTGTTTTTGGGGTTGTTGCACGGTTTCTTCCTCACACCATAGTCCCAGAGGGAGGAGGTGAGGCCGAGACACTTGTGAGCGACATTGTGGATATTTTCCTTGCTAACTTATTGATTAAATGCAAACATGAATGGAACAAACTGAAACATAACTACTCTATTCTACCCTACCGTAACAGATTGCAACTATTCAAGCAAATGAACAGGGAACAGGAAGCCACTTTAGTAAATGAACAGGAAAGCCATGAATATATGATGAACCACTAGAATGAACATTAGTATACTTAACCAAATGAAAAATCAAACATGCATACATGCTACTGCTGTAATGGGAATGCATCTGATTAAACAAATGGAAAAAAAGCAGGAAGCTAAGCTACTTAACAATAAAAGAAAGAGGAGCTTTGCTGCTAGGGTTGGGCCCTAACCCAAGAGATTCAACCATCTCAGCTAACTCAGTGTTGGCTCAAATCAAAACTCATCTCCATCGTGAATCAAAAAACTGTATTACATCAGAATTGCTACAAGTCTGCAACTGGACAAAAAGTCTGAATACTAGCTAACTGAGTAACTGACTATTGGTTATCTTCCTAAAAGGAATGAGGTCCTAAGCCTCTCTATTTATACATTTGGAGTCTCAACGAATTCCCTCAAAATTATGGAGGTATAGCTCCCATATTAATGGTAACTTGTCCTATCACTTTCACTAGCTTAGCTACCTTCTAGTAGGGACGCTGCTTGTACTTCCACTTGCTTGGCTGTCTTTTAGTACTTCAGATTTGGTTGTTTGTACTTTCAACTGATGGATAGATATTCAAATGGATGGGTAGTAAATGGGGAGGATTTACCTCCTGTAATTCCTCTCCCTTGTCCCATTTGAGTTTTTACCAAGGTCTTTAACCATAGTTCCTTTCTTTTACCTTTTATTCCTTTTATCCCTACATTACATGCACATTAGAGCACAAAGCAAAATATCCAACTCTAACTCATTTCATAAGCAAACTATAATCAAAAGTATGTGGCTAGTTGTGAGAATAGTTGGTTTGACTAACCTAGGAGGTGAATTAACGCCAATTAAGGTCCATATAATTACTCAATGATGAGACTCATCATCACCCCCTACTGAAAATGTTGCTCATTCTCTGAGCAACTTAGTGGCTCTGGTAGCCTCTCTGACATCTCATCCTTTTGCTATGGTCTTTTCTTCTTGTTTATAGCAATATTCTTTCCCTTCTCCTTCTCCCCACTAATATTCTTTGATATTCAAGCTATGTGGTAGTGTGCTATCTATTTTATTAGGCATGTACATTATCATTTCTTTAGCAGCCTAAACATATCCTCATAATGTGTACTCACTTGCCCTTGGACAACAAGATATCTAAGTGTTAGTTGAGGATTACTTGCAATTAGATGCTGATTAGGGCCATGGGATTTGAATGTTCAGCTGCTTCTCTACCCCTGAGGCCACTTAGCTCTTTTGTTTTTTATTGCTTGTTCTTCTTTGTTTCAATGCCTTCTTCCTCTTCTGTTTCAACATCATGTTCCTTTGTGTTCTCCTTCATCATGTTCCTCTATATTAGTTTCTTCTGTATCCATCTCCTCCTCATCTAGATATCTATCTGTTGTTTCTTATTTTGTCCCCTCCTTATTGACAGAAGGACTAACACCATAGATGAAGGTTTTGATGTCATCCTCTGCTGGTAAGTCGTTGAATGCTGTCATGCTATAGGGATCCTGAGGTTTTGGAGGGCATAGCCTTTTTGAAGGAAATTGGCCACCTTTGTACTCACAAACCAACTACCATTTAACCTTTACAAATTTTAATCAAATGATGTAGATGAATGAGTGAGTATGATACTTACTTGTAGCCTTAATGCCACACTGCAAGTGTTAAAGATAAGAGGTGTTGCTGATGGTCATTCTTCTTCCTCCTCTGCTGTCTGCTGATGGTTTCTTGATTGCAGATTTGATGCTGCTGATGTTGTATGTTCATATTTCTACCTCTTTTGTTGTCTGCTGTACAGAGGGAGTAGGAGTGTGTGTTAAGACTGGGATGATGGTAATGGATGAGGTGATGTTGTGGAAAACATAATCTTCTCCTGAATTGAAGTAGTGGAGTGAAACAAATAATGGAGTTTATGGAGGGATGCATAGTGAGGAGAGGGGGAGATGAACATATGTGAAGCAGGGCATCCCCTTTTAGATCTTCTTGTTGCTCCTTGATTGTCTTTCTCCTCCTACAAATAAAAATTATGTTTTTTTTCTTTTTCTTTTATTATTATATTTTCTGAAAAACACCTAGGCTCCCTCAGAGAGGTTTTCACCCTAGGTATCTTCCCTGGGCGCCTCAAGAAAGGTTTTCACCTAGGGATCTTCTTTTTCTTTCCTTTTTTGTTTCATCCTTGGGCCGCCTCATGGAGGTTTTCAACCCAAAGATGGGACTCAAGTGCCTCATGGAGGTTTTCACTTGAATCCTTATTCTGTTTTTTCCTTTCTTTTTCAGTGATATGATGAGGGAGGAGTCGAAACTTGCTCCACCATCATCATTGTCTTATTGATGCCATCAATGAAATCTTGTTTAGATGAAGGCCTCTTGTATAATTTCAAGTTGTGTCCATTAACTAGTAATGGAATGGCTTCTTCATATATAGTTCTGATTTGTACCGAACCATTGTCATGGCATATTTCCACCACATATGGTCCAAGCCATCTTGTTATTAGCTTTCCCTTGAAGTATTTGTACCTTGAATCATATAATAAGGTCCAATCTCCTTCTTGAAACAACTTCTCCTTAATGTGCTTGTCATGCCAGATCTTCCTCTGAAGCTGAACTAACTCTGTATGGAGGAGGGCCTGCATTCTGAATTCATCTAGGTCGTTCAAATGGAACAACCTTTCTTTTGTGCATGACCGAGATCTAGATATAGTTAGGCTTCCATCCTTAATGTGTTATATTCAAATTCAATGGACAACAAAGCCTTTTTTCCATAGACCAACTCATAGGGTGTGAATCCAGTGGTGGTCTTCCATGTTGTATTATAGGCCTAGGTGGCCTCAACTAGCCTCTCATCCCAATCCTTTATGCTATTGTTTACTACCTTGGTCAGGATGTTCTCCAATGTTTTGTTGGTAACCTCCACTTGCCCATTAGCTTGTGGATGATAAGGAGTGGAGGTCCTATGTTTGACCTTGTGATGCTTGAGCAGTTATTCTATCATGCTAGAGGTGAACTGACTGCCTTGGTCTGGGTCTATTTCTCTAGGGTACCCAAATTTGTAGAATATGTTCTCCCTTAGGAACTCGGCCACCTTTTTTTTTTTCACTGCCTTGATTGCTTTGGCTTCTTCCGACTTAGTTAAATAATCATTGCACACAATGATGTGCTATTTTTGCTTTGAAGGAGGGTTGATAGGTCCAATGAAGTCAATGCACCACTTGTCAAATGGCTCGAAAGTCACTTGAGGTTGCAGGGGCATTTCATCCCTTGGAGTAGGCTTTCCCATCCTCTGGCACCAATCACACTGACTAGCATACGTCTTTACATCCCGATGAAGAGTAGGCCAATAATAGCCTGCTTGCAACACCTTGAATGTTGTCCTTTTTGCTGCAAAGTGAACTCCACAAGGCCCATCATGATAGGTCAGAAGGATGTCAAAGACTTCCTCTTCCCTTACACATCTTCTCAAGATCTGATCTGGACCAAGTTTGAATAGATTTCCCCAATCCAAGTGAAGGGGGCACTTTTCCCGATTATCTTGTTTTTTCTCTGGAGGGCAGGTTTGGTGGGAATTGTGCTGACACCAGATAGTTTGCTATATTAGCAAACCATGGGGAGAGCACTAAAATAGAAAACAAATTCTCATCTGGGAACTGATCATTCACCATTCCTTCTTAACTTGCACGCAGATTCATTCTAGATAGAAAGTTACCAACACCATTTTCTTTACCAGGCTTATCAACAATAGTTAAGTCAAACTATTGCAATAAAAGTAACCATTTGATGATTCTAACATTTACATCTAGTTTTCTCATCAAATATTTAATTGCAAATTAGTATGCACAAATGTCTGATAGCCTGTAATGTAATGCCTAAACTTGTTCAATGAATGCACAAAAGATAGGAGTTGTTTTTCTATCACAATATAGTTTAGCTCGACCTTTGACAACTTTTTACTGATAAAATAGATGGCATAAGGAAATTTCTCATCTACCTATCCTAAGGCTGCTCCTATGGATCTATGTGAGGCATAAACATGAATGTGGAAAGGGAGGGCCCAGTTTGGGACTCTAAGGATTGGTGCGGTGGTTACCTTATCCTTTAAAATGTCTAAGGCCTTTTGACAACTCTTTGACCATATAAATTCAGAATCTTTGGCCAATAATCCAAACAAAGGAGAGAATAGCTTGCTAAAGTCTTTTATGAATCTTCTATAATATCCAGCTAGCCCTAAGAAACTCCTAACGTCTCTTTGCTTTTGTGGAGGTGGGACCCTTTGGATGATGACTACCTTATTTGGGACCACTTGCAGTCCTTTTTGAGATATTGAGTGACCTAGCATAGTCCCTTCAGTCATTAAGAATTCACATTTTTCTGGACTGAGGGACATGTTCATCTCAATGCATCTACATAATACTTTGCCTAAGTTAGTCAGGGCCTATTGGAAATCACAGCCATAAGGTGTAAAATCATCCATGTAGATCTCCATAGCATCATGAACTAATTCAACAAAAATACTTCGGATTTCTCTCTAGAAAGCGACAGGGGCATTGCATAGGTCGAAAAGAAGGACTCTATAGGAAAAGTACCCCATGGGCTAGTGAAAGTGGTCTTATCCTAGTTTTTTGGGCAAATATGGATTTGGTTGTACCCATTGAATCCATCTAGGAAAGAAACGAGCTTCTTCCCTGCCAGGCCATCTAAAAATTTGCTCAATGAAGGGTAAGGGAAAATGATCCTTCTTTGTGGCCTTGTTTAATTCCCTATAATTGACACAAACCCTCCACTTCCCATTTTTCATGGGAACTAGCACCAAAGGAGAGACCCACTCATTGCCAGAGATAGGGTAAATGAACCCTGCATCTAACAGTTTTTGCAGTTATTCTTTGACTATGTCTTTGAGGGCTAGATTCATTCTCCTTTGTGGTTGCCTAACTGGCTTGCAACCTTCCTTGATGTATATGTGGTGAGTACACACCGAGGGCTGTACTCCCTTAATTTCCTTATAGTTCCAAGCAAAGGCTTCTAGGTTCTCCCTCAACAAGTTGCATAGTTGTTCTTCCTCTGAAGTAGAAAGAGATGGACTAATATTCAAGGTTCTTTCTGGGCCAAATTCTATGGTTTTGACTCAGATTGGGTTGGAATCAGCCAATCATAAGTCACTTTGATGACTATTCAATGTTTCTCTTACCTCTTATTCTAGGGGTAATGAACTAGGAGTTGGATTTTGGAGCAGGTGTTCAACTAAAGTGTCCTCATCTTGCTGTCCTCCCCCTATGATGGCTTCCGAAGTATAAAGTTATGTAGAATAAAGCTCACATTCTTCCTCGTCCTCCAACCATAAAGGTAAGTCATGTTCTAGGGAGGGTTGAGCAGGAGGGTATAGGACTAATTGTTTGGACATATGCCCATTCTTGATGGTCATATTCCCAGCTCTGCAGCTAATGTGGGCATCAACTGTGGCCAACCATGGCCTCCCAAGGATGAGAGGGTAACTAGTTATCTTAGCCTTAGGCTGGAGAACTAGGAAATCTAATGGGTACTCCCACGAATCAATGGAGACCATCACATCCTCCACAATTCCATCAGGGGTGACTATGGAATGGTCTGCAAGTTGTAGCACCATTGTGGTCTTTCTTAATGACCCTTGGAGATTAAGCTTGGGCATGGTGTCCTTGGTCATCACATTAATGGCAACCCCAAGATCAATTAGAGTGTGTGGGACAATGGTGCCATTGATGTGGACATCGACTATAGGGCTTCCAGGGTCAAATTCTTTTGGACATATTGCCTGCCCCAACATCAAGTTAGATAACTACCCAATGACATTAATGGTAGGGGCATCCCTTTTCCTTTTTATTGGATGCTTAAAGCACTTCTCCTTAATAAATTTATTGTAAATAGGCACATCTTTGATTGCTTGGAGAAGGGGAATATTTACACATGGGTTTTCCAATTATCCTAGAAGTTCAGTTTCCTCTGAGGTAGGATAGTGTGGTTGGGCTAATCTTTCAGGAAAGGGTGGATTTGCTTTAAGGTTGCTTTCCTCTATTTTTTTCTCAACCTCCTTTTGTGGGGAGGGAGGTTGGTTATATGGGAGAATTCTCCCAGATCTCAAGTTGATCTCCTGAATTTCAACAATGTAAGCTGGGTATGGTATCTATCCACCGTAAGTTTGTTGGGCCTACCTATTGTTTGGGTTTGGATTTGGTTGGGCAGGCATCTGGGGTTGCCTAGGTGGGGTAGAGTGCAAGAGTTACAGTTAGGTAGGTGATGGAGGCAATAACATTGGAACATTGTTGAATTGGAGCCTCCATCCTTGGGGTAGGGTATTCCACTATTGTTGTGGCTGATTGTAGGGTTGAAATGACTGGTTGGGTGCCTAGGAATGATATGGAGATGTATAGGACAAAGGAGGGGGTGTAGACTAGGAAGGATGAGCAGGGGGTCCACAAGAAGGTGTAGCTATGTTTTAGTTGGGTCTGTAACGTGCATGGGGTGATCCTTTCATACCCTACTAGTATGGTCTAGGCCTAAGAGGTCTCTTTTGGTTAATGTAGCAAAGCTACTCAGTGACCCCCTCAGCTCCTTAATATACAACTTTGAGTCCAGGAAAAGGAAGGGCACTTATCTGTGGAGTGGTTTTCTTCACAGACTGAGCAAATCTCAATGCATTTTAATGGGAATTCATTGCTAGGATGCTTTCTGGTACACCTAGGACAAAATATGGCTAGGGCTCTCTGTGCTTCCTCTTGCTTTCTTCTGATATTCATGGTATCCAATTGTAAGGTGAGGGTTTGCAACATCTCACTTTTGAAGTCCTCCATCATACTTCCAATTTCACCCTTAATGTATGAGTTGGAGGACGATGTACTGGCCATAGGTTGAATACTTCTACCCTTGTTCCCAGCTACCCTAGAATGGTTTCTAAAGATAGTCTTGATGTCCTCATAGGGTATTTGGTAGATATCTCCTCTTGATAACATATGTAAGGTGTCTAGGATATCCTCCCTCACTCCTCTAAGCAAGACTAGCTTCAGCAACTCAGGGTCAAGTGTGCATCTGACCCTTTCATAACTGAGATGGAATATTTCTTCATAGTCTTCTAGGGATTCATCAAGGCCTATGGTCATCCTGAAAATTTCATCTTTATTGTCCTTTGACCTACAGTAGTCCCTATATTTTTTGTTAAAGGCCTATTGCATCTTAGCCCAAGTTGTTATGCTATCTCCAAGTAAACCCATGAACCAACTCAATGCTACCTCCTTGAGGGTAGATGGAAACAGTTTCAACTTCTACTCATGATTTGTGTAGTCATAAGTTTGGCAGACAACAACAAACTCAAATAGGAAAGTGTCAGGGTCCTCTGTGGTCAAGCCATGGAAATGAGGTAGAGCAGAGGGGCTTATATTCTTCATTTTAGTGTCCCCATTGGTTTCCCTAATGGGGAAGGCACTCCCAATTCTCTCTCTATCTCCTCTGTCATTTAAGTGTTTAGCCATTGGTTTAGTAGGAATGGGTTCTTCCTCTTCTTCTTCCCCTATAGGTTCTTCAAATATGTCAGTTTTCTCAACCAAAGGGGCATCCAATTCATCGTCAGTGAAGAAGAAAGGAGGTTGACTGTTGGATGAGGTGGGGGTGTTTGGAAAGAATTTTCCTGAAGTATCCCTAATCCTACAAGGCATGAAAGAAAATGTTTTTGGGTTTTTTTGAGATTTTTCTTGAGAGACGGGAAGTAATTTGCAGAAAGGAACTTGTTGATTAAGTGGAAAACAACTAACAGAATGGAAACTACTTGCTCAATGAAATTGCTGAATTGAATGGAAACCACTAACAAAAAGCAAATACTTGCTAAATTTGAACTGCTGAATGAAAGACTACTGATAGAAAGAGAACTACTTACTAAATTGAAACTCTATTTGCAGGAAAGGAAACTAGATTAACTTGTAGAATGGAAAGGAAAGCAGATAAATGACAAAATGAAGGAAAGAAACTATATTACTTTTGCAGAAACAAACTAATGGAAGAAAGTTGGAAACTAGAAAATAGAAGAAAAGAGTAGTAAGCACTACTACTCTGACACCTCCCCGGAAACAGTTCCAAAAAGTGATGGGCCTAGGTATTGCAGAAAGAATGTTGCAACTCCCAGGGCTACTAGCTTTACTTATCAACCCGGGGTTCGTACAAACTTGGAGGTGATTGTGCTATATGTAGAAGTAGGAGAGAGGGTATTGCCTGTTATCACTGCTCATCTAGCAAGAGACCCCTGGCGTTCCAAGGCAGACTTCTATAGGGTTAAGAGAAGATTGATGTTGATGGAAGGAGAGAAAACCTAGTCTATGGGAGAGCTAATTTATTGCAGCAATAAGAGAACAACATGCAACCCTAAATCACACCATAACCTGGTTAATCATGGAAACAGATATGCCTGAACAAAATTGGAAATTAACACTAACCTAATGCTGCTACCTAGGTTGTATAAGTAAGAAAACACAAGAATAAGGTAAAGGGGGTCAGAAATGGAGCTAGGCTAAGCCTGTGTCTAATTGGGAGAGCAGTCAGGGGCCAACATGGGAAAAGGAGGACGTGGGGAGCAAAAGAGCATGAGGACCATTGGATCAAGCAGGTGAAGGGTAGATGAACGGTTGAGATCAGACAGTAGGAGGGTACGTAGGAAAATGGGTGGGTATGGTGGCCTAAAAGGATGGATGGCTAGGATTATATCACATGAGCAGTCGGCAGATGGACGACGGAGATTGTGGTCAAGGGAAAACATGAGGAAATGGTATCGAGTGAAGTGGAAACTGTTTGATCTAGCAAGGTAGATCGACAGTGGAGGTTGGAGTGCGAAAAGTGAATATGCTGAAATGACAAGTGGGTTTGGAGGGCGGTAGGCAGTATCTCACGCACCCTCAAAGCTGTAAATGGTTTTGTAGAATTTTGCGCGATTAGCCTCCCTGGCTGACACGTATCATGGGGAAACTGCCCATATAGCGTGCTCTCAGCTCGATAACTATCAGCCAAAAATCCACGCGATATGGCACGATGACCATCGGATCTGTCAAGGCAGATCTACGGTGGAGGTTGATCAAGCTGGTTGGTGAGCGGGTGAGCAACAGCCATCAGATTTGGTAGGGAAGATCGACGGTTAGCATTTAAAGAGTGAGAAGTCAATCATGAAAAGGAATTTGGGTGGTAATTGGCTGATTTGGCTGGGCAAATTGATTTACCGACAAAAAAAACATTTGAACATAAATTCAACAGCCCCTGCTTAGGCATTTCATGCTGAAGGTAAATGGCATGGGATGGTGAGTGAGGTCGAATGACGAGGAGGGGGAGATCAAGCTAATGACCAAACAAGGGCAGAGTGACGACGAACTTAGTGACTGTGTTTTAATGACAGAACTCCATGAAAACCTAAACCCTATGTTTTTGGGGTTGCTGCAGGGTTTCTTCCTCACACCATAATCCCAGAGGGAGGAGGTGAGGCCGAGACACCTGTGAGCGACCTTGTGGATATTTTCCTTGCTAACTTATATATTAAATGCAAACATGAATGGAACAAACTGAAACACAACTACTCTGTTCTACCCTATTGTAACGGATTGCAACTATTCAAGAAAATGAACATGGAACATGAATCCACTTCAGTAAATGAATAGGAAAGCCATGAATATATGTTGAACCACTAGAATGAACATGCGTCTACTTAACCAAATGAGCAATCAAACATGCATCTATAGTACTGATGTAATGGGAATGCATCTGATTAAACAAATGGACAAAAAACAAGAAGCTAAGCTACTTAACAATACAAGAAAGAGGAGATTTGGATGCTAGGGTTGGGCCCTAACCCGAGAGTTTCAGTGCTCGAAGCTAACTCATTGTTGGCTCAAATAAAAACTCATCTCCCTTATGAATCAAAAAACTGTATTACATAAGAACTGTTACAAGTATGCAACTGGACAAAAAGTCCGAATACTAGCTAACTGAGTAACTGACTATTGGTTAACTGCCTAAAAGAAATGAGGTCCTAAGCCTCTCTATTTATACATCTGGAGTCTCAATGAATTCCCTAAAAATTATGGAGGTATAGCTCCCATCTTAATGGTAACTTGTCCTATCACTTTCACTAGATCAGCAGCCTTCTAGTAGGGAGGTTGCTTGTACTTCCACTTGATTGGTTGTCTTTTAGTACTTTAGATTTCGTTGTTTGTACTTTCAGCTGATGGAGGGATATTCAAATGGATGGGCAGTAAATGAGGAGGATTTACCTCCTGTAATTCCTCTCCATTGTCCCATTTGAATTTTTAAAAAGGTCTTTTACCATAGTTCCTTGCCTTTACCTTTTATTCCTTTTATCCCTACATTACATGCACATTAGACCACAAAGCAAAATATCCAACTCTAACTCATTTCATAAGAAAAATATAATCAAAAGTATGCAGTTAGTTGTGAGAATAGGTGGTTTGACTAAGTTAGGAGGTGAATTAAGGCCAATTAAGATCCATATAATTACTCAATGATGAGACTCACCATGGATATTTTCCCATTAATTCTGACTCATTGCTATAGGAATAATGTCTAGAGTCCTTTTCTCAGTACCTTACGGTTTGCAGTCATTAATGGTAGACTCCTTCGCTATCAACAGTGAGAATACATCAATGTCTCCTGATTGTAGATTCTTTCAAGTGTTCAACTTCAACACATTTATTCACACTTGATAAATTGTATTGGGGTACCTTGGCACTCATTATCATTATTGGTGAGTTGTCTCGCATTTGTTAATGGTATACATCAATTATCAGTAATCAAACAATTTCTAACATGGTCAACTTCAACTCATTTATTCCCATAGTGTAGAAATGTACCATCTGCAGTCGGTGAGGACCTCGGGTTTTGTTAGCGTCTTATTTCACTTGACAACTTCTTCAGTTTTCTACCAGTGACACCTTCCACCTATATGTTGCGGTCCTTCACAGCAAAATCCTATAGGTTGGCACTCGAGTTTATACAATACCACTATTCCTCCTTTATGACTTGGTACTTTTATGAGGATTAGTTATGCAACATAATTGATTAGACAATATTCTTGCATCATTGAGAATATATTCTTCTATATGTGATATTGAGACACAGCTCCACTATTTTCTTTTGCGGCTATGATCTAGTGATACATTATGTACTCAAAAACTCCTTTTGTTAACTTATGTATAGGTTAACTATGCTGGACCCACCAAAATTAGGGGATCTCCCGATATGAAGTCCCAACTAGACCTCACACAATATGGTGTAGGAGTCCCATCCGGTAGGATAGCTCAGTTGCCATTATCTTAAAGATATGCCTTAACTCTTGTTTGTCAGCACATGAGAGTGGTCTACTTTATCTTTGAACAATGAGGTTCGCGTGCCTGGCGAGTGCTGGTGTTACTTGTGTCATGGTTTTTTTACAACAGAGAGAGAGGGTGGGAGTGAGTTTCTAGTCAGAAGGGAGAAAGTCCCAACTCTATCAGACACACAAAACACAATAGGACATGCACATTTTCCAGAGGATAAATCCACACAGATGTGACAATCACAACACACAAGGGAAGATAGCACGTACAACACCCAATGAGACAATTCAAGCGAGTGCGATGGTCGTTATAACAAGTTTATGTGAAAGGTTCTATTTTATGATTGGGGAGGTAACCAACATGGGCAGAACAACGTTAACAACCTATACAACACATTTTCATAAATATATGTATTAGAACAGCTGAATGAGTTCAGTTGTTTAACATGGGCTAAAAAAATAGGTATTACAAGTGTTCAGGATTAATCTCACAAACAGTTACAACACATGTGTGAAAACATGCTAGTCTGTTATCAGGATTCTGAATTAAGCGAAATTTCCAAGACATATTGATACACCATACATCACTAACCTTGTGGCCGGGGCATTGGAGCCACTACTCGCTCCTCAAAGAAAATATTACAGAATCTCAAGGCTATGTGGGAGGAGCCAAGGTGAAAAGTCCTTTGCATGTACAAACGAGGGGGTATTTATAGCCAAGGGAAAAACTAGCCCTTGTGAGTGTTCAACTTTCCTCATGAATATTTGATTTATTTGACTCTTCAGCTTTACATGACCCCTCGTATGACATGTGGGTCTCTTGGACTTCCACATTACATTACATCGATTTACAATAGTATGGCCCACAGTAGTGATGTGGCCGATACAACTCATGACACAACTCGACATGACAATGCTCATACATTCATGCTGATGGTGGTGTGCATTTCAGGCTGCAATGCTGCCGAGTGATGGATGCCCTCTTGGTGTATCACAACTTCACCTTCACATGGAAAGGTGTATGGAGTCCTCGATGGTAATTGGGTTCACTTGATGTTGCATGTGCACGTTGCTCCTTTCTTGTACCTTGGCATGCTTGACATGTTTGTCTGTCTGCGAAAATATCTCCTTGCATATTTGTTTGTTCATCCATTTGCGAACACATATTCGCATGTTCTTCCATTCATGAAAAGTTATTATTGCATATTCGTCTGTTCACTCATCTGCAAACACATCTCCTTTCATGCATTGTTTGTTTGTCCCTTCACGAAAACATCCTTTTGCATGTATTCTCCTTGTTTGTCCCATCTATCATCACACCATGTCTATTCATGTACGTGTGTCCACAATCACTTATGACAAGGTGACATCAAATCCATAAACCTCCTAGTCTACCATGATGCATGGTCGTTCGCTTTCGGATGCATGTGATTGGGAGAGAGGAAAAGGCTGCGAAACTGCGTGAGGCAAGTTTCAAGATGGGATGCGAGCTCTGGGAACTACTACTGAAAATTTCGTAGAGGTCACTAGGAGACTAAGAAGGAGAATCTAGATCTATAGTGACTATCTGTGGGATCTGGCTTGACTGGAGGATAGATCTACGCAATTTCTAGAGGGAAGTAATGCGGGCAACAGAGGGCCTTGGCCACAAAAATTGAGCAATTTCTGGAGGGATCTAGATGTGGGATTCAAGAGGCTTCGCAACAAAAACTATGCAATTCCTGGAGGGAGATAGAAGCAGGCTGCGGGATGGCTTGGTAGCAAAAAATGTGTAATTCCTGGAGGGATCTAACAATGGGCTGCAGGGTTTCTGGAGACAAAAACTACGCAATTTCTGGGAGGCTAACTTGCTGAACATCTTTGTGAAGTTTTTGAGCTGAGCGAGCTGTTGGGATGCTGAGGGGCTTGCTTAGAAATCTGTGCAGTTTTCTAGGTGAGCAACGAACTGACTAACTGGGTGGCTGGCTGGAAAAACTGTGCAATTTGTGGAGGGAGACAGGGACGAGCACTTGGTGTTTGTCCATCCTGTCTACGCAATTTCCTCAGTCAGTGGAGCTGGTAATGTTTGCAGCTTTTGCACAATTTTTGAGGGGAGTGAGTCTCGGGGTCACTGCCTAGTCAAACTCTCTGGTTGACCAACAGGAGGGTTGGTTGATTAGCTTGTGGGTAGTGCAGATTGAAATGCCTTATTGGACACTTCTACACTGTTCTGGGTGATAGTCAGTCGAGTTGATTCTAGGGTGGAGGTCTGACTATTAGAGGGTGATCGGGTCATCATAACTTTAGCAAAATAACTAAGTGTGTGAGCGAGTGAATTTGTGTATATGCGACATTGCAAACACACACTCATCATAACTTGACGACAAGATACCTCAGACCATAAAGGCAACATATACTCAACAAAATTGACCGATGGTGCAAACGACAAGCCCGATGCTTGTGATAGATTGTTGAACGACTACGATGATGCTTGCGCGATAGTGCATACAACATTGTGTGTGAGTGTGATAGATGTGTACATGGAAAACACAACTCAAACACAACCTTCAAAATCACTAGGATGAGGTCACAAGCATGACATAGAAATCAACATGTGGAAGATGACAGTTGGTCAAACAAGTGAAAAAGAAGCAAGAAATGTAGAAGAAACACATGAGATGACTTTTCGTGTTTGCGCACATGCATGTTACTGAGGACAGGATGATATGACAATGACAAGCAGTCTTGCAAACTCAACTAAGAGGTGTGCTTTGGAAGATGTCCATTACTTACCATACTTACCCTCAAGATGATCATGAATGCCGACGGAGTTTGCTATGGGATAGGGGTTCTGGGAGGAAACCTCTACACAATTTCTGAGTGCAGTGCAACTAGACTGCTCTGCACATTTCTGAAGAGTAGTGTCGGCTGGGGCCTCTGCAGACTACGAGGTTTTATTAGGCAAGGGAGGTTGGTGTCTTTCACCACTATGGGGTTTCAGCAGGCAAGGGAGGAAGCTTTATGGTTGCAGAAGCAAAGCGCACAATTCCGAGAAGCTGGATGAGGCTAGGTTGCTTGGGAAAATGGCTAAGTGTGAGATGAGTGAAACATATGCAAACATTGATAGGACTCAACTGTGATCGCACATGGACACTTTGTGACATAATATAGACCATCAAAAAATACATAAGTCATACTTTTCTTTATTAAACAACCTTCATGATGTGAGTGTGTGAGGTGAGTGTGAAACATGTCTATGTGATGATAACCACTCATATACATACAACTCCCTTGAAGCAAGACAACATTCCCTTTGCATGACAAACAACAACCCCCATGTCCAAATATGACACATGTTGCATGAAGATGAGAACACGGACAACTCTTAAGATCAAGGAGGGTAGCTTGAAATCATCATTTTACCAACAAGCGACCAAGGATAATCGATTGCAAGATCCGAGGCAGGCTCCGAAATTTGCATGAGAGTCGAAAGTTTGGAGGTAGCCGCTACAACAATATACATTATGGATCAACTTTATACTTGATCAGTGGACACATTTTATTACTTCTGAGCATGGGTATGCCCACTTCAGACATGAGTTTTCTTTCTGACTCCTTTCCATAGGTATTCGATGAGCTGGAATATGGTGATGTCCTCCTGGGTTTTTAGATTACTCCTCTCTCTATACTTAATATATTTTCAGCTGTCATGTACCCCTTCTAACCTCATATATTAGGGGAAATATGTTATAAAATCATTTAGCACTCATGTAGACTTGATGCTCTTGTATGGCCTTATGTAGCCTTTTCCCATACAAACTTGATCCTTTATTAAAAAATAATGTTTCATATTCCATAGACAACTCTGCCCATTCAAAAGCACATACATACACGGGTTCTATAATTGCATATCTGCATATACCTTTCTAAATATGAAAGAATAAAATATTATGCTATTTTTTAGGTGAGGTTCATGGGTTTTACAGAGAGCCCACCTACAGGAGCTTGTAGCACAAGTGAATTAAGTAATTTTAGATGGTATATATACACACCTTGGGTAGGCCTAAAAGAGATAAGAGAAACACTATCAACGTTATACTAATTTTTCTCCCATATCAAGTCTGATTTTCCCATGCCTCCTGCACTTCCAGTCTCTATGGAAACCCTTGTTTCCTTTGTAGATATGTTCATCATATTTATAGAATCTTCTTGCATTTTTTAGAGAGGTTGCCTTTGTGGTTTGGGCTAGATGGATATGGAGGAAGGATTTTTCAGTACTTTGGTTTAGATCAAGTTGTAACTTTCCTGTACCTATTATTAATTATTAATAAAGAAGCTCATGTTTTGTTCCTAATATGTTATTGTCTCATGAATGTCAATTTATATGTTTATATATGATGATCTGACATATATTTTATGTATGAAAATTGTATTATATATCATGTATATGCTTCTCTGAATTGATTTATATGCCTGCTCGATTCGAGAGGAAGCAGAGGGTTTGGAACCTATGAGAACATCATCTAATGTAGGACCTTTGAGTAAGTTTCCAAGTCCACATTTAATAATTCACATGTTTGGCATGCCTTCTTGACTGCTTCTTATTGATTTTCTTGTTCTGCTCCATTGAGGTTGTCAACCCTTACCTTAGGGAACTTTCCCACCAACAATAATGTAAAAGACCCTATTACGAATTTGTAACAAGGAAAGAAAAAATATTTTATATTTAAAAGAGTTTAGAAAACCTCCAAGATCAAGTCATCCTAGAGAGGCCCTTCTTTCCCATGTGAAGACTATATAAAGAAGAGGATTTTAACCTCTTGGGAGAAAATGAAAATATACATATCTTGATTTTGATTTGTGATAGAAAACACACATCCGAGATCCTTAGAATAAAGAAATAATCCAACAAAGAAAAATATTGTGTCTTGTTTAGCCCACACATAAAAATATCCTGCGGTCTTTAAGGTTTCCATAGGTCTGAAAAGTACAAGGATGGTTGTAGACCTTATTTGAAGAGTTAAACTTTTTCTTTGAAGGACACTACCATGTTGACATTGAATAAGACTTGTTTTGTGGTTGGCTTGATCTTGGAGGGAATCTTGTCTTGTTTTTGGGTCTTAGGTTTTAGAAGTCTCCTTTGAAGTTGTTTCTATAAGAAGATAAGTTATTTTGGGTTTTCCCCTTTGGAGTGGTTTTGCCCTAGCTTGGATCCTATCTTTGGTATTCTTTCTTGTCTTTGTGATCTTCTTTGTATAGGCATTTATTTGATGAAGAACACACAAGAATAAGAACATAAATAATATCACAAATACTTGTCAAATAAAATAGAAATTTGATTGAAATAAACCCTAACTAAGTTGCCTTAGATTTCTCAACACACCGTGGCCAAGAGGTAGGAATTTTAATGCATTAGTTAATTTGTAGTATTTATTATTGATGTTAATTTATTAAAACTAACATAGTTTGAACTACATTCGTTTAAAGGATAAGGGATTTTCATTTTAGCAACTACCTATCTTTTCATTATTTGCATTAAGGATTAGTTTATTTATAATTTCATTTATATATTTAAATTAGATTGTATTTTTTTGATATTTCAGTAGAAGTGATTATATTCTATTATTTTTGAACCAATTACACTTAGTTTTGTTCTTTACTTTGTTGTATTATAATTATATTATTATCTGTACATATTTTATTGTATTCTTTTCCTAATGATTATTTGATTAATATTACATTAATATATATTTTTCCTTATGCAATTCTTAGTTCAGATTTACTTTACATATATTAGCAGTTAACTTATAGATAGTATTTTATTCATTAACTCGTGGTTTTAGACATGTTTAACATTAGTTTAGGTTTTAAATAGATAGTATAGGTTAAGATTAGATTTCCCATGGTTTATTCTTCACAAGAGGAGGGATATGAAGGCTAACGGAGCCTTAAAACCCATCGAGGCTGATCGCACCAAACATCAAGGGGTATTTGAAGAGCTCTGATATGGGTCACTTCTCCCTTGTTGACTAGGGTGCACAAAACTTACATCAACAAAATTCCACTAGAAGGAAGGCACATCCAACTGTAAATGGAAAAAGGCAATCATAAGAGACAAACCATTAGGTCACCTATTGTCATGAAGAGTCATACAGACCCTCCCCCTACTGATACTTTTTCTATTTCTCATCCTCAACTTGAATAGAAAAATAATGAACCTACCACTCCAACCCAATCAAATGATCGATCTGAGATCAACGAATTTCTCCAATGGTCTCGTGAACTTCTTTCTAGAACTTAGGAGAGCTTGGAAAGAACTAGGTATATTGAAAGACAACCCTCCCAACATCTAGTTACTCCTCTTGATATGCAAATACAAGAACCCTTTGTGATGGATCCCAATGGATATATTTCTAAGATCACTGGAACTATTAATGATAGATCACATGATATCCTAACTTGAAGGATCATCGATCTTAATTAGTCTACATCCAAGTCACCCACTGGTGAATCTAACGAACCTACCTTTTTTGGAGGTTCTAGTTCTCTTCCTTCCTCACTAGCTCGCCATCTTCTACCGGAGACTCCTCTAGTGAATAAGACTCTTCAGAGTCATTGGAATATGGGGAATCCCCAAGGACGTCCCACAACCAAGGAAATTGTGGAAATAACCAAGGAAATCAATCAAATAATCCTTATAGGAAGACATTCCAATATAAGCATGTTCCTCCAAATGAAGGACTTATTGTTGAAGGTTTGTTAGACATTATACAAGCAATCATTTTTTATTCTACCTATGATGAAAATGATGCAGAGGAAGCTGAAATCAATATTGAAGAAGGTGATGATCAACAACCATCAACTATTGGGAATTTTGTTTGATACTTTGTTTGAAGAATATCTTGATCCAAATGTTTCCAATCATCACCAGTACAATACACAGAGTAAAATTTTGGCTGAAAATTGGGATTCTCCTATTGTTGATAAAGCCAAAAGCACCAAAATGCAGTCAATAAATGTGTAGAAAACCACTATCATAAACTTAGATTACGATCCCATCATGTTGAAAAGTGTAACTAGGTTCGGTCTTCATAATGACATGTAATTATGATTTTTGTAAATGATGAAAAGAAGAAAAATAAGATTATTATAATGCTTGCTTCATGGGTTTCATGAGCAACATATTTTATTTTTAGATGGATCCCATTGAGAGCCTTTAGTATTTGGCATTAAGAGTCAATGTCATGTATGAAGAACCCTTGTTTAGCATATTGCAAATATAAATGAGTCTATAGGATTGTCAAGCAACCCTCCAAGACAAGCACAAGGCTCTCTTCTTCAAGTCAGCCTCAATATGGAGAGAAGAACTATGTTATCTCACCTAATGGAGACACACCTATTCAAATTCATAGGTCAGATTATTTTTATGGTACAAACCACTATATATACATGGGCAGGGTCTTCGCATTTCCATAGTCAAGGAATTTAGATCACTTTGAAATTCGGGTGGACTGTTACATTCAACAATTCAGATATCATTTCAGGAAGAGGATCGGTAAGAGACACAAGAATATGAGTGTAACAATAGAAATCACAATGTGGATTGCACGAGACAAAATTTTGGTGATACCAAAATGACATCCCCTCACTATCTCAGTGTTAGATCACAACAAGGATAATGATGTAATCTCTGTCTCATTGAAAAGAAGTATTTAGTACCACCACAGGAAGAAGGTCACATGTGTGTGACAAGATCTCAGAGCTATTACAAGGAAGAAGGTCTTGGTGCTATCAACAATGACTATGGTTCAGTGGAATGACTTAAGAATTTGATGCTACTAGACAAGGAGATGTTCGGCATCCTTGATAAACTCAGTGACCACAGTTCAATGTCATTACATATGGTGTGAAATCTAAAGTAGAAGGAACTAAGAGAAGTAAAGGAGAAGGTGGAAGAGGACTTGTGTCTTGGTATTAGAGTGGCTAATAGATCAAGGGTCTTGGTCTTGGTATTCATCAATTGGAATCTCTACAAGAAGAATTTGTGCAGGTTTTCCTCTCAGACAGTGAGAGGTTTTGGCCCTAGCTCATAGCATACATTCTGTGTCTTTTGTCTATTTATGTTCATGTATTGGCAGTTGTTTGATGAAGAATAACAATAATAACTTAAGTAAAGAAGATCCTAATGTAAATTTGTAAAAATAACTCACAAGAAGTTACTAATAGAAGAGAAATCAACTAACTATTGATGCCCTAGATTTCTCAACATGGTTTCAGAGCTAAGGTGACAATGTCAAGAAACGGGCATCTAATTAAGAGGCACTCAAGGATCAAGTTTCAAGGAAGAAATCAAAGCAAAGATCATAGTTAAGTTGAGATCTACATTGAAGTACCAAATCCTATATCGAAGAAGAAGTCTACACCAAAAAAACTTTTGGGATCCTCTAATCATCTTCAAATGACCACTAAGACCCTCATCAATTTGAAGAGATCTACAAAGTAAGGTAGCCCAAAGAATATACATCCAAGATAAGCACTTCAAGGACAAATATCACATCATCTTGGAGAAAGTAGAAACCTTAGAAATATTTCTGAGATCATCACCAAAGGAAACTTCAAAGAATTTATAGATTGTTCAATCAAGAGAAGTGAGATTAAGGGTAGAATTATTATCTTCCAAAGTAGTCTCCCCCTCATTGAAGCAAGGACCTTCTTATCCTTAAATAATATCATCCGAGGAGTATCAACACATTTTCATCAATAATCATCAACAAAGGGATCAAGTTGAAGATTGTATCTTCACTTGATAAGTAAGTATCTTTTATTCTATAATCTAAATCTGATAAAATGAATTACTTTTGCTAGGAGATCTATAAGATGGTTGGGTCATCGAAATTACTTGTATAGAAAAGGAAGATAGACATAGTACTAAAAGAAAGTGAAGTCATTGATCATATCAATGGAAAAGTCGCCAAACCATCTGAAGGTCAAGAATTATCTGAATACAGGGAAAGAGTTCAAAGGGCTCAATGAATTCTTATGAAATCAATCAAAGGTCCCCTCATTCCCTATATAGCAGGATTGGAGACATCAAAGAGAGATGATAGAACTATTCTCTGAAGATGTTGTAGAGTTCCATAACTATTTTGTTTTGACACCCCTTTTCCTCCATTTTCCTCTTTTTATCATCACTATCAACTCAATAAAGCAGTAAATCATAGATTTTTATAAGGTAAAATCTCTCATATGTATTATTTTTTATATTCATTAATGTGCCTTATTTTTATGTTAAATATTGCATTGGCTTCCGAATTAACATGATTCTGTAGCTATTTTACAAATCTGCAACTATCTCCATGGTTTGCAGGGTTCCAGTGCACCAATGAAGCAAAGAAGCACATGGGTGATTGAGGATTGACCCCGTTATGGATCTCCTCCTATTTGCTTGAGCCAATTCACTAAAGGAACCAAACATTGGCACTGTCAAATGCACGTGTCAAACACGTAGCAATAGAAGTCCGAATGCATCATGTTTCTTTGATTTTCTTTCCAAATAGAAAATCATCGAGATACCGCTTTTAATGTTAAGTTTTGAATTTGAATAAGGATTGATTAAAAGACTTGTAGGCGTAGAAGTCTCAAACTGTTAAGCACACATTTTATATATAAACCTGTATCCACTGTAAAGGATAGAGAAGGAAGTAACAATTAATTTTCTTAAGAATTGTTAAACAGACCTTTGTTCTCATATTGAATTAAAGTTACCTTTATATTATTCGATGCGTATGTGAGAATGATTTACACCTATTGTATGCCAAGGCCCTTGCAGACAGTCAAAGTTTAGTTATTTCATTTTATTTCTTTTGTTATCGTATTGTCATTTAATTTTAGTTTAGTTTCCTTGTTTCATTGTTTCATCATTTCGTTATAACTCAGTTATTTCATTTATCATTTCTTTATTTTGTTTGCACTTACATTTCTTCACAGTGGTTTAATGGTTTAGTTCTTCAATGTTTTTTGCTTAATTACAATCAATATTTTTATGCTTTTAGAATTAGAACTTGTATATATTCTGTATTCAATGTTAGAAGATTACTTTCATGTTTTTTAGAATCATAGCTTATATATACTTTGTAGACAACTTTTGAAGGATCATTTTCCTTCTCTTAGAATCATTTGAATTTCAATACTCCATTTCATAGTAGCAAGGTGTTTAGGATAGATTCATAATGGTAGAATGATTAACATAAGATGATTTAGAATGATACTTAATATAGGTATGACTTGGTAGATCATTCTAAAAATAGCTTAACCTCCACTTATTAATTTGTAGAAATCTAACTCTAATCTAATAGGAACCTAGATAATAATGAAAATCCCAAAACAAATATAACCATCATCTTACAAACTAAAGGAAATGATTCTAGCATATAGTGCATCTTCTCTTCATAAGTTTACCAACTCGGTCGATAATTTATGCTTGCAATTTATGAACATTAAATTGACCAAACATTTTGGCGTCATTGCTGGGGAAGTGTAAATAGAAGCCTTAAAAAAAAAAACATGATATGCATAGGGAAAGAGACTCTAGAGGTATTTTTATAGGTCTAGGAAGAAGTTTAATTCCCATATCATCACTCACTCTGCCACAACCATGTAGTGCCACACCACCCACACCAACTCAAATTCCATCCATAACAGGCCAATATAGACTTCCTGAAGTCTTGAGATCCAAAATCCAATCTAAAGGTTCACCAACTTCATCAACAAAAGTTGTAATCGAAGTAGATCCTACATCTCCAACAACAATAATAATTTTCATATATTCAACTGGAGAACAACTTCTAGCTCAAGAGTTGGAAGTTCCTACTGAAGAATAAGAAGAAGAAGAAACTTACTTCAAACCATTGATATAGGAACCAAAAGAACTAGAAGAAAAGCTAGATACTCTTGTTATAGAACCGAATATTTATACTAAGGAATCCATCATGGTTGAAGAAGGAGAAGGAGAAGTACACAATGTCAATGGTGAACAACATAGGAATGGAGGAGGAGGAGGAGGAAATAGAGGAGGTGGAATAGGAGGTGGTAGATGTAGATTAAGAGGAGATACAAAACCTTTTAGATTCCCTATCCTTGATGAGGATACAACATTAACAATGAAAAACATCTCACCTTCTATCCTCCCTAATTTTCATGGAATAAGAAGTGAAAACCCAGAGACATTTCTCTTTGAATTTGAAGTATTATGTAGATCATATGATTATTTGCATGATGCTCAAAAGATAAAATTGTTCCCTACCACCTTAAAGGATTCAACATTAAAATGGTTTATGAGTTGAGGAACGAATTCTATAAGGACATGAGCATAAATGAAAGATGAATTCTTAGAGAAATACAAGGATTACTGTATGCCTCATAGCATTAAAGATGTAGTCTTAAAAATGGTACAAAAAGAAGATGAGAATCTTCAAGATTTTGTCGAAAGATTTTTTTATAATATCAAAAGGGAAAAAATAAATAATCTAGATGAGGAAACTTTGAAACCTTGCTTACTCAAATCCATTAAAGATGAGTGGATTGATCTTCTCAATCTAAAGGGAAAATGAGATATTTCTCAGTTACCATTTGCAGATATTTGTGATCTATGTGTACATATTTCAAGAGGTAAATCAAGAATAGGGAAAAGTCCAAGGGATCCTATTTTATCAAGAGTAAATAAATCTACAACCGAGACAGTAAGTAGAGAAAAAATAGGTAGTTTTCTTGATAACTTTAAAACATATATTTTAGGGAGTCTCAGTGAGAAAATTGACACCCTTAAAATACAACACAAGCAGAAAGCTGCAAATGTTGCATTATCCATCTTTTGTCCTAGGTCTAGAAAGAAACATGCTCTGAGAGAATGTCCTTTAGATTTAAAAAACATAGAAACCTGTGTTATATGTGTGGAAAATAACGATACAAAATAATGTCCCTCTATACTAGGTCTTAAGGCTGTGTTTAGTGAAGAAGGAATGCCAAATTAGGTAGACCCACTTTACTTTATTGCAAAAAGACCATGGCCAAATCCTCAAACAAGTCAAACTCAAGGTTTTAATCCTCATCAATTTGCACAATCTTCACAAAATAATTAGAATCCACCAATGTCATGGAAACCTTGGGCTCAATCACAATCTTGATCAAGGATGGAAAAATCCTTATGGAAGATATTCTCAATATCAACAATATCCGCCACCTTATCCAAATTTTCCACCACAATACTTCCCTCAAGCCAACCAGTTACCTCAAGCTCAAGCTCAAAATGCAAATCCACAACTTTCTTTTCCATTTCCACAAATACCAAATCAATTACCCATTCAAACACTCCCAAATCCAAATAATAAAACTTCACAACCTGTTTACAACTTAGAAGGACATAATCATCAAAATTATATGATAACTCTGTTAGATCTGAATAATGTTCAATTAAGGTATGGTAGAGTATTAGAAAGGAAGAAACAATCTATTTTTATTCAGGAAACAGAAAAGAATTCTCGAAAATATAGTAATAACTCTGAAGAAGAGATTTCCCTTCCTTAGAAAGAAAATATTGAAAAAAAAAAAAAAAAATCCTAAACATTCTAATAATACTCCTATTATAGAACAACCTTTAGTATCTATCTCAAGACCACCTTTTCCTAAAAGGTTGAAAATCGATAAACGAGTAGAAAAAAAATCATATTGTTTGATTATGATATGTTAGATGAATTGAAAAATGTATGTATAAAAATTCCTTTATTACAAGAAATAAAAGAAATACCAATTTTTGCAAAGCAATTAAGGAATTGCGTACTCAAGGATCAGGAAGAAAAAGAAAAGAAACAAAAAGAATTCAACTAGTCAAGAGAATTGCAGATATCATGATGGGGAAGACTACAATTCAAAAATATTTAGATCTAGGAAGCGTCATTGTGAAAACACACATCAATGGAACTGAAATACCAAACGCAATGATTGATATATGAGCAACCATAAACATAGTGAGAAAACAAACTATGGATAAACTGAAGCTTCCTAATCTTCAATACACGCCAACATTGTTACAATTAGCAGATAGGTTTGTAATTAAACCTAATGGTGTGTTAGAAGATATATATGTATCCTTAGATTCTTGGGAATATCCTATTGATTTCATGATTCAACCAAGAATAATTTAGGAGGACATTCATTAATTTTAGGAAGACCATGGTTAGCTACAACCCATGTTTATCAGTTATATATCAGGAGACATGTTTATCTCTGATGGAAGCTCGACAAATAAATTTATATTGTATCCACCTACAAAAACAATGATAGAAGTAGAAAATGAAGAATGGATAGATGAAGATAATGATATACAACCAGTTTTCGCTATTGCACAAATAAATGAAGAGGTTAAAATTTTAAATTCAATAGAAAATACTGAACCCTCTTCATATTATGACAATAGGAACGATTTTCAAGAACAATGTAATATTGAATATATATCATCTAGACCAATGTCTTTACATTCTATGGAAAAATTTGGAAACTCTTCAATAGAAATTCTTCTAGGGAAAATTTTGAATATCAATGAAAACCTAAAAGAATTACAAAAAAAGAAACTGGTAGAAATATTGCAAAAACACTCTTCTACATATGCATGGGAATACACTGATATGAAGGGAATTAATCCTAAAAACTTGCATGCATCATATTATATTGAAGAAAACACTAGACCGGTTCAATGACCACAAAGAAGAATGAATCCAAATTTAAAAGAAATTGTCAAAGAGGAATTGCAGAAACTATTAAATGTAAATTTCATTTATCCAATATCAGACAGTCAATGGGTTTCACCCCTAGTAATTGTTCCTAGAAAAAACGGAAAGTGGAGAGTATGCATTGATTACAGGGAATTGAATAAAGCAAATTTGAAAGATCATTTTCCACTTTTGTTCATAGATCAAGTTTTAGATACATTAGTAGGAAAAAAATATTTCTCATTCTTGGATGGTTTTAGTGGGTATAATCAAATTCAGGTAGCACCTGAAGATCAAGACAAAACCACATTCACTTGTCTGTTGGGTGCAATATAGGGTCTATAAATGTACCAACATTTAATTTTTCAATCCAGAAAGTTCATGAACTTTGAGACGTAGCACTGGAAATGCCAGAGAAAGCCCCTGACAACCTGCGAAATAAATGCTAGTATATCTTGCATATTAATCTCATCAATAAATGAAATCTTGCACTAAAGAGAATTCAAGAAAACATCAGTCCAAACAATTAAATCTTGTGGGAAATAAAAGGCAATTAAAAATGCGAAAGGGAATCATAACTGGAAATTAAACAATGTCGACACAATATCGAGAGACTGTAAATGTTGGAAGGAATTCAAAAGCAATTCAAAATCATTTTTCTTGCACTAATTCTACCTGCACTAATTCTGTGTAAAGTTAACTTGAAATCATCGACAAGTAAATCTACTACATAAATAACTTGTGAAAGAAATTAAATTAATATGAATCTCGCCTTCCTTGTCCCTGATAATAAATCATTGAGAATTGTCTAGAAGTTAAAGGAAACGACAATACTAATTAAGCATTATCATTTTATACATGTTGGCTTTGCGTCATAAGAATCACAACTTTAGATAATATAAAATTATATGTGGTTTCTAGTTAATGATGCACGAGTTAATGATTAAATAATTTCACCATTTAATAATTTATTTAAATGCATAGCGTGAAACCAATCAAAGCACAACCTCGTCGATTTTATACCAAAAAAAGGATTCAAATTGCATATTAAAACCTGTAGAAGCAGAGTGTTATAACATAAGTTGATTTTATACATGCAAGCGTTCTGGAAATCCTTGTTCGATATAAAGGAAGATTTCTAATGCGAGAACAATTTCTAAGGTAGAAAGCCAGATCAACCTTGTAGTCAAAAGGGAAACATTGCAACAGATTTAATAATACCAATTTGAAGGAGAAAATAGTTAAATATTTCACATAGAAATAATAATATAAATTCTATTGAATCTAAAATATGTAGAGCGGTGTCAAGCTGGTCTGGTGGCAAACCCAACCAACTCACACCCTCGATTAACTTGGTTCACACAATAATTAGAATCATTAGATGCAATAGATGAATAAACAAATCATGAATAAAAATTGCTTCAATTAATTCCTAAGAAAAAAGTCTTTTACATCAAGCAGACATGCTTAGCTCCAACAATACAAGAGGATCGATCCGCTGGTGATATATGTGTAATGCTACATTGGGACAACTCCTCTTCCCTTCTGTATGCTCCCTTCATGTGCACTGCCTTTGGTTGGATCGATTTCCCTATTGTATTATTAATTGAATAATTAAGTTAACTTCTTGCTACTCTAGGCAATCTATTATATATGCATTAGATTACAATTTTGGTTTTTAATTATCTGATTAGCAATCTCAATAATTTGCCATGAATAAAGTTGGTTTGCAATTGAATGTCAAAGCAGGGATGATTCTGGCTAATGGTTCTTGTTTTCCTGGAACGGTGTTGTTGCTGGAATGTGTGATTCAACTGCCCATTCTCCATTTGCTCCAGTAGCAACGCATACGTGTTAGCATCTGGGGTGATTTTATGTTGCTCCGTGTCTAGTCCATGAAGAGAACACTGCTTGAGCGATTTACCCAGTTGTATCTCTACAAATTATGTGTTCACCATTTTTATATTTCTTTTGGTTTATGCTTCTTCTTTACATCCAGCTCTGACTGTTGATGCTTGGCCACCCATGATGCTTAGAAATAGAACAACGCGTAGCTTGGGGGCCATGGTCACCTAGTGTGATCATTCATATTTTGTTACACGGTGGCTAAGGGTGTGGTGTGGGGGTAATTTCTTGTTGTTGTAGGTGTGGTCTCGAAGGTAGAAAAGAACACAAGTGTCAGAGGATTGTTGGAGTACAAAACATAAGGCAACTGCTTTAACACCGCGATCATGGCACTGATACCACATGTCTTTTGCATCCTTCATATGTGTCACTTCCGAAGAGAGGATGTCACCACCAAATTCATGGAAATGCCTGAATAATTTTCTCCTTAACTTCACTTCTATCAGTGACATCAATGTGATTTGATAGTATTTTGTGCACAAGCTCCTGCAGTGTAAGCACTGAGCGTTTTCTTGAACGAAATATATGACAAATCATGTTGAAAAGTTTAGGAAAATATCCAATCATTTTCCGACGCTTTCTGGAAGCTGACACAACTAACTTACATTCCTCTAGTGACTTTGATTCTCTGTCAAGAACCTCTTGTAACAGTTGCATGGGAAGGGCTTGAAGAATTTTCCAGTCTGATTCAGACATTCCATCGAAATTCCTCTCATGGTGTACACTCATCTAGGGTGATTGTCTTCCCTGTGAGGATCTTCACAAATATATACATCTTGGCCTACAAATATCGCTGATCCTTTGCAAAACCTCTACGATATAAGGGGATTGCTATTCCTAAATTCATCATCGCCATCTACAAAATGCTATAATAGTGACCCCAACATAAACTGCTTCAATATGAAATATATGACCATGCTATAGTGTGTTGAGCTAGGTACTTGGAGGTTTATAACTAGTGAAAATAGTCCCTTTTCTACATAAATCCATAATGTGCAGAAATAGTAGAAATATTATCATAGGATTTCCAATAAAATTCACCACAACTCAAGCCCCATGAACTAGAGGGTTTGAGTACAACTTCACACATAATGATATCAGTGTAAAAGTTTGCATGCTGCTAACAAAATACCATTACCTTCATGAATAGAGCATAAGACTAGGTTTGAGTTTAGCATAGGGCAGGAATCCCAATGCATGGTGCAGGCAAGTAAGTGCAATGGTGCAGGCATGTGAATGCACTGGTGCAGGCAGGTCCCAAAGTATAATAAAACCAATTTTAATCTTGAAACATACAAGCCTTAATTAAACTCTCATTAACACTATTTTAATCCTGTTAAAACAAAGAAGTAACAAATACTCTTCAAAAATAATCATTTAGCCAATCGAGAGCATGAGAGAAATAAATAAAAATAAGACAAAACCGAGACCCAACACTATCCATGTGGGACTTATGCTTACCGAGTACTTCCTTTTGGATTATGCAATGCCCCAACAACATTCCAAAGAGCATTACTAGGAATTTTCTCTGATCTTATTCATGATTGTATGAAGTGTATATGGATGATTTCATAGTTTATGGAAATTCTTTTGAAGAAGCACTTGAAAATTTAGAAAAAGTTCTTATAATATGCAAAGAAGAAAATATTTCATTAAGTCATGAATTTTTTTTTATGATTTTTAACAAAGGAATTGATTTAGGTCACCATATTTTAGGAAATGGAATTAGGGTGGACTCATATAAAGTAGAGATTATTTCCAAATTATCAATCCCAAGTTGTTAAAAAGATGTTAGGAGTTTTCTTAGATATTATAGAAGATTCATAGAATGTTGGGTTGTGTTATATTCTTTCCATGACTAGCCCCCCTAGTTGACTAGGGGGTTAGAGGGGGAGAAGAGCCCCCCTTTCGTTGCACCGATTGTGTAGCGGGGGGGTCACAGGGGGGCGGGTAGCCCCCCTCTATGGGGTCTGGGACAACACCCTTGGGAAATTTTTTTGGGACCCTATATTAGGTGGGACAACCCTACCTATGATTTTGTGCATGGTTTAAGCACATGGTTTTGGGCGTGATGGCTTTTCTGTCCATGGTATTGGATGTTTCAGCATGTATATATATGTATTGTAACATTGAAAGGAACATAATGAAAAATTAACCTGGTAGTCTTGGTTTTGGGATCCAGGGGAAAATCTCTGTGTATATGTGTTTTATGTGTTATGATCTCGCATTGTTTATTTTTTGTGTTTTAGAATTCGTATGGAGGTAATTTTTGTATGGGGTTAAAGCCTACATTTGGTATCAAAGCTATTTTGGCTTCAAAGGGATGCATTTGTTTCTGAGGGGTTTTTCTCGGGCCTATGGTAGGCCGTATTTAGTGGGAGATCTGTGGGATTGATTATGGTGGTGAAAGAAGATGGTGAATAGTGGAAATATATAGATCGAGAAATTTAATGGTCAACGTTTTGAGTTGTGGAAACTCAAGATGGAGGATCTGTTGGTGGATAAAGATTAGTGGACCGTGGTAGATCCGGGTCCTAAACTAATGGGAGTGTCCGATGAAGAATGGAAGAAGTTGGATCGAAAGGCAAAGAGCACAATACAATTATGTGTCTCAGATTCAGTATTGCTGAATGTATCAGGGGAAGCTATGGTGAAGGATTTGTGGGACAAGTTAGGGACATTGTACCAATCTAAGACTCTGGTGAATAAACTGTTCCTACAGAAAGAGCTTTATAACATGAGGATGAAAGATGGAGACTCGGTGATAGATCATCTGAATGCATTTAATACTATGGTAAGTTAGTTATTATCTATTGATATTAAAATTTCAGATGGAGATAAGTGCATTAGTTTGTTGTGTTCTCTACCAGATTCATGGGATAGTTTGGTTATTGCAATAGCTAACAATCCAACTGCCTTGTATTTTGATGAATTAGTCTCATCCTTACTGACGGAGGAGACGAGATGGAAAAATATGGAGAGCTAGAAAGGTGATTCCTTGTCTGTACAAGGATGGTCCTAGAACAGAAACAAAACTAAGTCATCGAGTGGGAGGTCTAAATCTAGAGGTAGATCTAAATCTCCAGGAAAACCTGTAAAGGTGGTGTGTTGGAAACGTGGAAAGGAAGGGCACTACAAAAGAGACTGTAAATCTAAATCTCTTGTCAACAAAAAGGGATCTGATGGTGCTCCCTCTGTAGAGGCGAAAACCACCAAGGATGAAGGTGGGGATGTGTACTTGGATTCTTCAAGTACACATGTAGATCATGAGGCATGGTTGATTGACTTAGGTTCATCCTTTCACTTCACTTCCCATAGAGAGTGCTTCTACGAGTATGAGAAATATGATGGTGGTGATGTCTTCTTGGGGGATGACAGGAAGGCTAGAATCATTGGTCACAGAAAAGTTAAGTTGAATTTGCAAGGTGGAAGAATTAAAACACTTCTGGGTGTTCTACATATTCCTGCATTAGCTAGAAATCTGATTCTTGTAAGCAGGCTGGTTGATGTAGGTGTAAAAAACGTGTTCGATAAAGATACCTGCAAGATGGTTCTAGGAGCACTGGTATTGATGCAGGGATTTTGGATTGGAACTCTTTACAAGCTAGAAGGTAGCACTATTATTGATGGGCGGAACAATTCTATGGTTCCTGAAAGTGGAGCATAAAATCTAGTGGTCTTTGGACAAAAGACCATGCTATGGCATCAAAGGCTTGGAAATATTGGAGAGAAGGGCCTTCGGGTACTTCATGGTAAAGTATGGTAGAAGATATGACTAATAGCTCCCTGGATTTTGATTTCTATGAAAATTGTATATATGTGAAGTAGAATTGGGTGAGTTTCCCCTCTAGTGGTAAGAAAGTGAAACAAATATTAGAGCTTGTGCATAGTGATGTGTTTGGACCTGTGAAGGTTCCATCACTAGGTAAGTCTGTGTACTATGTGTCATTTATAGATGACTTCTCAAGGAATACATGGATATATTTCCTCAAGAAGAAATCTGAAGTCTTTGATAGGTTTAAGGAATTTAAGGCTCTGGTGGAAAACCAGACAGAGAAGAAGATAAAGGTGTTGAGGACAGACAACAGTGGAGAGTTTTGCAACAAGGAATTTGAAGAATTCTGGAAGAAGTGTGGTATAGCACGACAAATGACTACTCCATACACACCTGATTAAAATGGAGTTGCAAAAAGAATGAACAAGTCGTTGATGGAAAGGGCAAGAAGCATGCTCAGTGGTGCCGGGTTAGGACAAGAATTGTGAGCAGAGGCAGTGGATACAACATGTTACCTGGCCAACATATCACCTTCATCAGAGTTCGAGGATAAGACTCCACAAGAGGTATGGACTGGTAAGAAGCCCTCTCTTTCACATTTGAGGGTATTTGGATGTGATGCATATGTACATGTTCCAAAGGAGAAATGAACAAAGTTGGATAGTAAATATGAAAAGTGCATGTTTATTGGGTATAAGGATGGTTTAAAGGGTTATAAGCTTTGGAACCTAGTAACAAGGAAGGTTGTGTATAGACAAGATATGGTGTTCAGAGAGGTGAAAAATGTTATTAAACATGAAATCCCATCAAAGGAAACTGAGACGATGGAGTTTGAGCTAAAGGAGGAAGAATCAGACTCTACAGCAGAAGAGGAATTAGAAGACGAAGAGCCATAAACTCTGGTTGTGAGAAGATTAGTTCGAGAAAGAAGGCAACCCGAAAGGTATAGTCCATCTCCTTTCTGTTCAAATTTTTCTTTATCTATTATTGATGATGATCCTAGAACTGTGAAGGAAGTAGTAGATTCAGAGGATGGAAAACTATGGAAAGAGGTCATGGTTGATGAAATGGCAATTTTGCACAAAAATGAGGCTTGGGATCTGGTGGAGTTGCCGGATGGAAGGAAACCCATTGGTAGCAAATGGGTGTTCAAGAAGGAGACAAATGTAGAAGGAAAGGTGGAGAAATCAAATCTTGGTTGGTAGCAAAATGTTATTCCCAGGTGCCGAGAATTGATTTTGGTGATATTTTTTCTTCTGTTGCCAAGGTAGCTTCTATTAGATTACTTTTATCTATTGTTGCTGCTTTTGATTTTGAGGTAGAATAGATGGATGTGAAGACATCATTTCTTCATGGGGATTTGGAAGAAGAGATCTACATGAAGCAACCTGAACACTTTGCGGTGAAGGGTAAAAAATAATTGGTATGTAAGTTAAAAAAGTCTCTATATGGGTTAAAACAATCACGAAGGATGTGGTATCAGAAATTTGATACATTTATATGGGAACCTGGCTTCACAAGAAGCAAAGTAGAACACTGTGTGTATTTTAAATTAATTGGTGACCATGTTATTTATCTGGTCTTGTATGTGGATGATATGTTGTTGGTTGGAAATGACAAAGAAATTATCCAGGATTTGAAGACCTAATTGTCCTCCAAATTCAACATGAAAGATCTTGGTGCTGCAAACTATATTTTGGCATGGAAATTAAAAGAGATCAGGAAAAGAGGAAGATATGGTTAAACCAGAGGAAGTATGTCGAGACAATATTGCAGAGGTTTAATATGCAGGATAGTAAACCGGTGAAGGTTCCTATTCCTGTAGGTGTGAAGTTATCTATTGAATAGTGTCCCAAGACACAAGAAGAGGAAGAGAACATGTCCCATGTTCCATATTCAAGTTTAATCGGTAGCCTGATGCATGAAATGGTCTGTACTAGACCAGACATTGCACATGTAGTGGTAGCATTGAGCAACTTTATGTCAAAACTAGGGAAGGAGAAGCAGTGAAGCGAGTTTTCAGGTATTTGTGTGGCACTAGTGATTATGGTTTGTGCTACCAAGGAAGACCAGGATTGGATAGAGTGTTGGATATTCATGGTTTTGTTGATGTAGACTGGGCTGGAGATCTGTATTAGAGAAGATCTACAAGTGGGTATGTGTTTAACCTATTTGGAGGTGCAGTTAGTTGGATGAGTAAGAAAAAATATGTAGTGGCACTATCAACTACAGAGGAAGAATACATGGCAGCCACTCATGCAAGAAAGGAAGCATTTTGGTTCCAAATATTGTGTTCAAGTATGGGGTTAGTACAGGGAGCCATAAGGATAGACTATGATAGCCAAAGCGCAACTTTATTGGAAAAGAACTTTGCTTATCATTCAAAGACAAAACACATTGATGTTCAGTATCACTCTATGAGGGTGTTGAAGCCCCAAAAATCGGGTCGACAACAAGGGGGATACCCACCCGGTCCGGACCTTGGTTGGCAGCTCCTTATCTGTTTGGTATAGCGGGTCTGACTGGGGATGACGGGACTAGTTTCCCGACCTTGGGTGTCTGTGTGTATATATGTAGAGTTTGGACTATGCTGATCTAAGGGGGATTTAAAGCAAATCTAATTTAGACTCTTTAAACTAACACTATGCTATTGTAGTCTAATAAGAAACAATACATCTAATCTACACTAACCCGGGGTGTATATCTTTTTATTACGCGATCTAAAAAGATTTCGAATAATAACTGGTAATAAAGATCGTTCACCTATCATAAGAACAGAAATCCTTAAAGATAAACTATTTTGCATAAGAAGTTAGGCAAAACAGTTGTGAACAACATATCGCATAATAAGTTACTTATATGTCAGATACAAACAATATGACTCCACCGTACAAAAGTGCCAAATGATAACCCATACATTCATATAATGACATATAAACAACTGAACTATAAATCACTTAAAGAACATAAGCATAAATAGTCAAGAGATAGAAGTACCATTTATGATTGGTTCCACTCATAAGCTTCAAGCAACAATGATTTATCTCTCCTTGTTCTAACGTCTACAGAGAGTACAGAAGTGCAACATCAGTAGTAGATATCAAACACAAACATTAATAAACCTTGATCCATCCATTCATCAAAACCACCTCTGAGGGCGCAAAAGTGCATGTTCTGAGGACGAGTTTTTGACAAATCTCCGGACCCTTCTCTAAATGCATGAGAAGGGTTTAAATACTGCTAACTAATTAACTTGATTACATAAATTTGGGATCCGGTTTTTAAATGACCGTCCCTCTGATAAAGCAAATTATTTCTAAAATTAAATCTAACTTTGAACTATTTCTGTATTTGCTACTTAGTGCCGTGAGTGTGCAGCATTCGTCTGAGGGGAGTCGGTTGGTTGCCTTTCCCTTTGTGCATGTTATAAAAATAGAAGTAACAAGGGTCAGCACCACTTTTTTGATAAACTATCAGATATTTTTAGAGAATCTCCCGCTGACTGAATGTATACTTGGTAATAACTCGGATTTTTCTCAAATTGGATCTGCTTTTGCTATTTTGGTTTTCTGTCTTCGTGAATGACTTGATGAGTTAGAAGACTTTACTTTCCGAGCAATTCTCTGGATTGGAAACTTCCTTTGTTCTTCATTCCGGGCTTTTCTGTCGTGTAAGCTTCAGGTATCTTTGTAGTCCTATCGTATGTGGTTCCTGCTTCTGAAGAAGTCTCTTCTGTGGTCTCTGAGCATCGACGCTTTCCTCTTTTCATTAGATGTTTCTTGTAAAAGAAAAATTATTCCATTTTATCTCCTGTTGTAAAGGAAAAGAGTAAATGAAAAATAAAGTTTGATATGAAAGCTTCAGATCTTGCGTGTGTATAATTATGACATTCAAAGTGAATTGACTCTTCGAAAAACGAAAAGTAGCCATTCGTACGATCATTAATTTCTTTTCACAGGCGCGCGCCTAATTCTGATTAAAGGACAACTTTCCCTTGAATGTTGTGCTGAGCAAGATTTCGCTTTTCGTCGCAGATCGCAGATCGCAGATTTGTATTATAGCGTTGTGGTATCGCAATATCGGATCATCGCAGATCGCAGATTGTGGATTAGAGATCGCAAATCACAAATTGCACATCGCGGATATTAGCCATTGTGTCTTACTCTATGCGGCTGCTGCGATATGCGACGTCGCACATCGGCCGTCGGGGGTTTCTTGAGCCTCTCCTATTAAGAGTGCTTATGGTAAATGCGATGCGATGAGTTTAGCATCGTTTCTTCGTGGTTTGATATGCTTATAAAAAGAAGTGTTTCCTTTGCTTTGCCACGATAAGATTCTAAGGAAAAACAAAAGTATTCAAGGGGAATTTGATGATTTTTTTACTAAGGGTCCCCCATTTGCTTGGTGTTGTTGCTAATACCAAACAAAGGAGGGGGGTTGTTGGTGACCACAACAGTGGCGATTCACTGGGAAGAACTAGTTATCTCTGACTTTCTATTGAACTTCAACTTCCAAAACAGAAAAATTTTCGTCAGTCTAAACTTTGTTATGGACAAATAGAGTACGTTTGTCTTATCCTATCAATGATACTTTATTTCAACCTTTCTGCATTCCATTCGTTTGCTTCCTATGGTTCAGCCTTTGTATTTACACCAGCCATTACTTGGTCCCTTTTAAAGATAAAATGAGGTCATCTCTGCTATGCTGGTCATTTAAAATATGCTCATTTGCCGTAGGTAGAGCCTCTGCTGCTCGCAGGCGTCCATAGCCTCGACAGGGTTACCTGTTACCCAACAATGATCCTTTATCTTGCTTAAAGCTATCTACAACTTTTTCAGAGAGAAAACCATTTGTACACTTTTTCTTTTTTATTCTCCAAAGAACAATGTCTTGGTTTGGTGGCCAATTTATGACATAGTCATTCACTTGATTTACACTTTTGCTGAACAAGCTGGCTCGTGATGAGACCCCTTGTCTTTTGATTGCAACAATCTTAAGTTGTTGCCCTGTTTTGGTGGACAGTATTGGCAACGTCAGTAAGTTATAATATCTGTGATCATGATAAGCCAGCTTGTGATGAGACCTCTTATTCTTTGAGATACATATTGCTTTCTCGGATTACTTCTCTGAATGCTGCGATTTCCTTTAGAAGGGAGGAACCCATTGTTTTTCCTTAAGAAAGTTCTGGACGATAATAATAGAGTTCGAAAAATAGCAGTTTTACAGAGAGTGCTCATTTTATAATTGATACCTTTCATTGTGCTGATATAAAACAAGATTTTTGCCAAAGGTTGCTTTCATAAAATTTTTTGAAGTCAGAACTAGTATCATATCTAGAGCAAAGTTGGACCCTTATCGTCAATAATAAAGATCAGATTCTCGAAAATTTTTTACTGTTTGTACAAGTGAAATAAAAACAAGATCTGACAGAGGATCTGGTGTCCAATTTAACGCGAATTCCTGTAGTAATCATCTACAACTGGTTTTATTTCTAAGAAAGAAGAACAAAAAGCTATCCTACAAAAATTAGGAGTTATCTTCTATGGAAAGTATATTTTCAGGATTTGTCCGTTAACAGGCAAGGAATCCTTTCTACCTGCTAAATCCTGCAACACAAACGTTGACGGTCCTATGACTTCTACAATCTGAAAAGGACCAAGCCACATTTTCTGGAATTTTGTATGTTTGCCTTTCTCTTTGTGAGCCTTATCCCATTTCAAAACTAGATCTCCCATCTGAAAGTTTTTTCTGGTTATTATGCTTGAGTCAAAAGAGGATTTTATTAGCGCTTGGTGATGAGCATGGGTTTTCTTAGCTTTCTTTAGTTGTTCTTCCAATTTAATTACTCCCATTTGTCTTAGTTGTAAGGAGGAAGTAGATACTTCATCGATGTACTGTACTAAAGACGAGGAAGGAATCATTAAATGGGTTGGAAGAACCACTTCCTTCCCATAAACTAAGTTAAAGGGAGAAGTGCTGATTGAAGCCTTCTTCGTTATTCTATTTGCCCATAAAGCGTTTACCAAGGTTTTGTGTCAATTCTTCTGGCTCTGGTCAACTGTCCTTTTAATAATCCTGATTAGGTTTTTATTTGTTGACTCAGCCAATCCGTTTCCTTGCGGATAGTAGTTGGATGAATATTTTAGTTTAAACCCTCTTTTAAGTGCAAAATCAGTCATTGCATTTCCAGAAAAGTAAGAAGCATTATCAAAAATTAAAGCTGATGGCAATCCAAATCTAGTGATTATAAATTGATCAATGAATTCAATGATATTTTCAGAATTAGTTGTCTTGAGAGGTACCGCTTCTACCCATTTAGTGAAATAATTAGTTGCCGTGAGGATATACCTATGCTGCTTAGAGGAGTGAGGAACGATCTCACCTATTATGTCCAGGCCCCATTGACTGAATGGTTGCTTAATGTTTACTGGCTGTAGTGGCATGGACGGTTTCCTTTATCTCCCTGCAGTAGTTTGGCAGATTTGGCATTTCCTCACGTAACTATGTGAGTCTTTGAACAGTGTGGGCCATAATACCCTGCTCGCAAGATCTTGTGTGTGGTGGCATCTCCAGCATAATGTCCACCCGCAGGTCCATCATGGAGTTCCTGCAAAACCTTTTCGGATTCAGTTTTCTCGAGACACCTAAGAAGCACATAATCATAATTTCTTTGAAACAGAACATCATCTATGAGCTGATATTGTTTAGCCTTTAATCTCAGGGCTCTTTTCTTAGTGTGATCCAGGTGAGCTGGAGCATACCCATTTTTGAGATAATAAATGGTGTCAGCGTATAAAGATTCTATATCGTTTAGGCTTACCTCATACAATTGTACTTCCTCAGACGAGCTTTCAGGAATATACGATGCTCTAGCCAACATTTTGCAGAAGCCTTGGCCTCTCACAATGCTTGCTGGTTTGATTTCAAGGTCGTATTCCTGTAAGGCAGTGATCCAATTCGCTCTTTTTTCACCTACATCTTTCTATATTAAAATATCTCTTACCGCTGGAAACGGTACTATAACCTTGGTGTGGGTTTTAAGTAAGAAAGGTCTCAAATACTTGATCGCTTTGAAAACGGCATACGCCTGTTTCTCTACGTCAGAATAATTGAGTTCAACCCCTTGTAAATTAGAGCTAAAGAATGCGATTGGAGCTTCCGCTTTCTCTTGATTCGCTTGAGTTAGGATCGCGGCATATGATTTTTCTCAGGTGAATGTGCATAAGATAAAAGATTCTGAAAAATTCGGGGTTGCTAAAGACGGAGCATTAATGATAGCCTGTTTGATCAGATTGAATGCTTCATGTTCGTCCAGATCCTATTTGAAATTTGAATTCTTTTTTATCATGGTTTGCAAAGGAGAAACAATTCTTGAAAAATCCAGGACAAATCTTTTCACAAAATTGATTTGACCAAGAAAAGATTGCATGGCCTTTTTATTATGAGGTAGGGATATTTCGG
>APFE030348598.1:365333-378659 GCA_000404065.3 Pinus taeda
GTTGGCAGCTCCTTATCCGTTTGGTATAGCGGGTCCGACTGGGGATGACGGGACTAGTTTCCCGACCTTGGGTGTGTGTGTGTGTATATGTAGAGTTTGGACTATGCCGATCTAAGGGGGATTTAAAGCAAATCTAATTTAGACTCTTTAAACTAACACTATGCTATTGTAGTCTAATAAGAAACAATACATCTAATCTACACTAACCCGGGGTGTATATCTTTCTATTACGTGATCTAAAACGATTTCGAATAATAACTGGTAATAAAGATCATTTAGCTATCATAAGAACAGAAATCCTTAAAGATAAACTATTTTGCATAAGAAGTTAGGCAAAGCAGTTGTGAACAACATATCGCATAATAAGTTATTTATATGTCAGATACAAACAATATGACTCCACTATACAAAAGTGCCAAATGATAACCCATACATTCATATAATGACATACAAACAACTGAACTATAAATCACTTAAAGAACATAAGCAGAAATAGTCAAGAGATAGAAGTACCATTTATGACTGGTTCCACTCATAAGCTTCAAGCAACAATGATTTATCTCTCCTTGTTCTAATGTCTACCAAGAGTACAGAAGTGCAACATCAGTAGCAGATATCAGACACAAACATTAATAAACCTTGATCCATCCATTCATCAAAACCACCTCTGAGGGTGCAAAACTACATGTTCTGAGGACGAGTTTTTGACAAATCTCCGGACCCTTCTCTAAATGCATGAGAAGGGTTTAAATACTGCTAACTAATTAACTTGATTACATAAATTTGGGATCCGGTTTTCAAATGACCGTCCCTCTGATAAAGAAAATTATTTCTAAAATGAAATCTAACTTTGAACTATTTCTGTATTTGCTCCTTAGTGCCGTGAGTGTGCAGCATTCGTCTGAGGGGAGTCGGTTGGTTGCCTTTCACTTTGTGCATGTTATACAGCACCACTTTTTTGATAAACTATCAGATATTTTTAGAGAATCTCCCGCTGACTGAACGTATACTTGGTAATAACTCGGATTTTTCTCAAACTAGATCTACTTTTGCTATTTTGGTTTTCTGTCTTCGTGAATGACTTGATGAGTCAGAAGACTTTACTTTCCGAGCAATTCTCTGGATTGGAAACTGCCTTTGTTCTTCATTCCGGGCTTTTCTGTCGTGTAAGCTTCAGGTATCTTTGTAGTCCTATCATATGTGGTTCCTGCTTCTGAAGAAGTCTCTTCTGTGGCCTCTGAGCATCGACGCTTTTCTCTTTTCCTTAGATGTTTCTTGTAAAAGAAAAATTATTCCATTTTATCTCCTGTTGTAAAGGAAAAGAGTAAATGAAAAATAAAGTTTGATATGAAAGCTTCAGATCTTGCGTGTGTATAATTATGACATTCAAAGTGAACTGACTCTTCGAAAAACGAAAAGTAGCCATTCGTACGATCATTAATTTCTTTTCACAGGCGCGCGCCTAATTCTGATTAAAGAACAACTTTCCCTTGAATGTTGTGCTGAGAAAGATTTCGCTTTTCGTCGCAGATCGCAGATTTGTATAATAGCATTGTGGTATCGCAATATCAGATCATCGCAGATTGCAGATTGTGGATTAGAGATCGCAAATTGCAAATCGCACATCGCGGATATTAGTCATTGCGTCTTACTCTATGTGGCTGTTGCGATATGCGACATCGCACATCGACCGTCGGGGGTTTCTTGAGCCTCTCCTATTAAGAGCGCTTACGGTAAATGCGATGCGATGAGTTTAACATCATTTCTTCGTGGTTTGATACGCTTATAAAAAGAAGTGTTTCCTTTGCTTTGCTGCGATAAGATTCTAAGGAAAAACAAAAATATTCAAGGGGAATTTGATGAATTTTTTACTAAGGGTCCCCCATTTGCTTGGTGCTGTTGCTAATACCAAACAAAGGAAGGGGGTTGTTGGTGACCACAACAGAGGGATATGATAGAAGACAAAACGGTGTTGTTAGTAAAGGTGGAAACTTTGAAGAATATTGTAGATGCATTGACAAAATCTGTGAGCTCTGAGAAGTTCTCTTGGTGTAGAGAAACAATGGGCATCGCAGGGTTGGATAAATGAATAATATCTCTTGTACCCCCCTATGGAAAGAAAACAACAGGTGGGAGAATGTTGGGTTTTGTTATATTCTTTCTACGACTAGCCCCCCTAGTTAACTGGGGGGTTAGAGGGGGGGTGGAGCCCCGCGTTCGTTATGTCAATTGCATAGTGGGGGGGTCGCAGGGGGTTTGAGGGGGGTGGGTAGCCCCCCTCTACAGGGTCTGGGGCAGTGCCCCGAGGAATTTTTTTGGGACCCTGTATTAGGTGGGACGAACCTACCTATGGTTTTGTGCATGGTTTTAGCACATGGTTTTGGGCGCGATGGTTTTTTGGTCCATGGTATTGGATGCTTCAACATGTATATATATGTATTGTAACATTGAAAGGAAAATAATGAAAAATCAAGCTGGTAGTCCTGGTTTTGGGATCCAGGGGAAAATCTCTGTGTATATGTGTTTTATGTGTTATGTTCTCGCATTGCTTATTTTTTGTGTTTTAGAATTCGTATGTAGGTAATTTCTGTCTGGGGTTAAAACCTACATAGAAAACTTCACAAAGATTGCATCTCCACTCTTCAAATTACTCACCAAAGACTGTGAATTCAATTGGAACTCTGATTGTCAAAAGGCTTTTGAAACTTTGAAAAAGAATATCTTTGAAGCACCTTTCTTAAGGACCTAATTGGAAATTGTCTTTTCATATATCAACTGATGCTTCAGACACAAATCTAGGAGCTATGCTAGGAAAATAAGATCTCACCCCTTATGCTATTTATTATATGAGTAAAAATTTAACTCCTGCAGAGCTAAATTATAGTGTAACTAAAAAGGAGTTTTTAACTTCCATTCATGCCATTAATAAATTCAGACATTACATCATTGGCTATGAAAATTTCGTTCATACAGACCATTCTGCCATTAGATATTTAATGAAAAAACCAGTTACTAATGGTAGAGTAACAAGATGGTTATTACTGTTACAAGAATTTAATATCGCCATTCTGTACCGAGCTGGAAAGAAAAACACAATTGCTGACTTTTTATCTACAATTCAAAATGTTAACAATGATACACATGTAGAGGATAAATTTCCTGATGAATATCTTCTTACAATATCTACTAAATCACCTTGGTTTGCAGATATTGCCAATTATTTAGTTACAGGGAAGTTTCCCTCCTATTTGTTTCCTAGAGAAAAGAGAATAATAATCTAAACAAGTGTATCTTATTCATGGATAAATGAATAATTATATAAGGCAGGACCAAATATCATCATTTGAAGGTGTGTAAGAGAAGATGGAATACCTGAGATACTTAAAGCATTCCATGATGAACCATGTGGAGGTAATTTTGCTAATAAAGTAACTACTTACAAAGTCCTTCTCTTATGATATTATTGGCATTCCCTTTTAAAGGATGCCAAGGAATATGTTAAGAGGTGTGATAGTTGTCAAAGAATGGGGAAACCTATTCCTTTAGATGAAATGCCACTACAACCTCAAGTACTAATTGAACCTTTTGAAAAATGGGCTTTGGATTTTGTTGGACCAATTAATCCATCTTCAAAACAAAAAAAAATATATTCTTGTATGAATCATTATGTTACTAAATGGGTAGAAGCTAAAGCAGTTTCTTTTGCTACTAAAAATGTTGTAGTTTCATTTCTTTTTTAGGAATTTTTTACTCATTTTTTTGTCCCAAGAGAAATTGTAACAGATCAAGGAAAGAAATTTACATCAAGAGTAGTGTAAAAGATAGTGGAAGAATATAAAATCAAGCTTCAGAAATCTACTCCATACCATCCACAAGCAAATGGACAAGTAGAGTCTACCAACAAAGTGATTGAAGCAATCCTCACCAAGACAATTCACTTTCACATAAGGGATTGGGCAGAAAAGCTTCTAGAGGATTTATGGGCCTACCGTACCACATGGAGAAACACTACAGGACATACTCCTTATGAACTTTTTTATGGGAAGCAAGTCCTATTTCCAATTGAGTTCCAGATTCAGACCTATAAGACAGAAGTCATGTTGGGACTTGACTTATCAGAAGCAAAAAAGAAAAGAATAGGACAACTCAATGAGCTTGATGAAATAAGGTAGGATGCTACTTAGAAGACTAGTTTAGTCCAGCAACCGAGTTCCATATGGCATGATAAATACATCAAAGAAAGAAAATTTCAGCTAGGAGACTGGGCGTTACTCTTTGATTCAAAGTTCAAAAATTTCCAAGGAAAGTTTAAAACTCACTGGCTTGGGCCTTATGAGATTGAACATGTTTTTGATAATGGAGTAATCAGAATTAGGACTATTGATGAAGAAAAAATTCATCTCTTAGTGAATGGACATCGACTTAGGATCTATCCTCAGCTAACGACAAAGGAGGAATTTGTAAAGATTTTCTAGGATAAATTTGATTTGAAGTTGGTCAAGAAGAATTCTTTTTCTTCTCCACCTTAAAATATTATTTTTTCATATAAAAAAAAAGAAAAATAAATGTGTATAAACATGGAAACCAACAATTATTGGCATGTTTATGCAGAAAATTCAAGGTGAAAACAAAGAATTTTTGGCATCTTAAATTTTCTTTGTATCCCATTTTCTAGAATTCCATCTAATTTTATCCCTTTCTTTTCAAAAAAATAAATAGCTACAGAATTATTGATTTTCTGCAGCTCTGATAACTTTCTACATCCAATTTGACAGAAAATTTTGATGATACAATTGAAGGAATGATTGACTCCCTCCACTACAAAGTACCTAAAGACAACATGAAAACGCAATCAAAGGTTAGCAAGAAAATAATTCAAAGGTATGCAATTATTTAATTTAATAATAGGGATGAAAAAATTACATATATGAATTATAAGACATAGTAATACCAAAAATCAAAATTATTATTGCAAAGAGTTGATCGTGTCATGTAAAATCGTCTATAATCTGCCATTCACTCCTAGTCATCATAACTCATATTCCAATCCATTGAACCGATTGTCCAAATCATAAAAATGAATGATCTTAATGGTTAGATTCTGCGTCACTCCCTTATACCCTAACTACCTACACTCTCATTATTCCATCGCTCACACTCTTGACCTTTCTGATCTAAAAAACCTACCAAGCCATTCTTCCCTGCCAAACAAAACAACTTTTGAAACGAAGGTTCTTGGCCATGGGAGTGAAAGTCGCAACAGAGCCAATAGGGAAGAAATTTTTGGACAAATATCCACAGATAAAATAATTGTTGCAGAAGGCATAGTGGCTAGAATTTATAGAGAAATTCAATAGCTTTCATAAGGAAGTGACCAAATCCTTCGCTAGGGCTTCTGATGGAGTCAAAGTGGAGATAGGAGACATCAAATTCACAGTGACAAAGCCATTTATAATTGAAGCCATTGGACTACCGCAGATTGGAGAAAAATGGTTCAAAAATAGAGGTATTGAAAGAGAAGATTGGAAGGTTTTCCTGAAGAAACCAAGCATGGACACCACCATTTTTAAGAAGGGAATTCCAAGCATGGCATTAAAATGTAAGTGGAGGAATTTTCTTCTAATAATCCAAAAATTTGTTACCTGTGAAAGAAGGTTTGGATGTAAGTTTTTCTATCATATTTGACTGCTACTGAATTTTCTTGAAGAAAATGAGATAGATTTTCCATATTTCTTACTGAATAGCCTTAGAAAGATGTCAAGGAATGTTCAAAGGAGAATTCAGTTCATAGATAATAAAATGTATCACCATGGTCTAGTCAAAATACTTATTGGATTTGATCTCCAAAACATAGGTGATAATTGGGAATTCTTTTTAGTAAGGAATCACTTTCAAGAAGAAACTCATGGGAATCCAAATAGCAATAGACCTAAGAGGGGAAGGAAAAGAAAATTTGATAGGACATAGGAACAAGAACCACAACACTGGTAGGAACTGTCAGAGGATGACATCCCTCTTGTAAAAGTTTTAGAGAAAATAAACAAAAGAAAAGTTAGAATAAATAAAGGCAGTAAAGAGACTTAGATTTCACCTCAAAGAGAGAAGCCTAAAATAGAAAGGAAGAAAACTCAAAAGACCCCTTTCATAGGTCTAAGAAGTAGTAGCAGACTCAACTCAACAAAATAATTACCCTCAAAGAGCATAATAAAACATATCAATGTAGAAACAAAAGAGGACTCAGAGGAAAAATAAGATTCATGAATTTCTCCAAGAACATCACCAAGGGTTTCATCACCAACTTTCACCTCGCCTCCTTAGAGTCCAAGATGAAGAATGCCAAAAATTGATCCTATGCGGTAAGCTGTTTATGGTTATATTGTATCCCTGGAGAAAAGGGATGCATCCAGAACATCGGTTCTAATTCAAGAGGAAGAAGAAGTCTAGTTTAATGAGCCACAAGAATCTCCAGTAATTAATGTATTAAAACAATAAATCTTCAAATTGGAGACATTAAACAGGTACATTAAAAATGAAAATCAAGCCTTGAAAGCATAGAATGAAATCGAAATAGCTAAGAGTGACAACTTCCTTTTACATCTAAGTCTATGGTTTAATAAGAACAATAAACTAAAGAATAAAAACAGGCCTTTACAGATACAAGGTTATCAACATGAAATACAAGATCCTCATGAAGAAACCAGGGATGGCCATGATTGGAAAGAAAGTGAAAAGGATGAAGTTAGATGTAATGGCAGAAGTGTCGAAGCAAATGTAGTAGTTCAACAAAGATATCATTTTGTGTTTTGTATGAGGACATACAAAATATTCAATGTGGGGGAATGTAGAGTTCCATAACTATTTTATTTTGACACCCTTTTTCTTCCATTTTCCTTTTTTTAATCACCACTATCAACTCAATAAAGCAGTAAATCATAGATTTTGATGAGGTAAAATATCTCATATGTCTTATTTTTCATATTCATTAATGTGCCTTATTGTTATGTTAAAGATTGCATTGGCTACAGAATTAAAATGATTTTGCAACTATTTTACAAATTTGCAGCTATCTCCATCGTTTACAGGGTTCTGGTGCATTAATAAAGCAAAGAAGCACATGGGTGATTAAGGATCGATCCCATCAAGGATCTCGTCCTATTTGATTAAGACAATTCAATAAAGGAACCACACAGTGACGTGGCCAAAGACATGGGTCAAACTGATTTTCTTTCCAAATAGCAAATCGTCAAGATAACACTTTTAATGTTAAGTTTCGAATTTGAATAAGGATTGATTAAAAGACTTGTAGGCATAGAAGTCTCAAACTGTTGAGCACACATTTTATATATAAAAATTTATCCACTGTAAATGATAGATGTAAGGTCCCACCTTACCAACCATCAGTATTATACTAAGGCTAACTTAAAATGAGATTTAATTTTAAGTTTGTAAGACGTAAAGTTAATGCAAGGTCATGTATCTATATTTTTATTTTTATTTTTATTAGTATTCTTTACACTACACACTAATTTCTACTAACTAACTAAGCCATGGTAATATTAAACTTCTCATTAAAGCTAGAGGGTCATGGTTCCTCAAGATCCAAAACTTACAACCATAAGTCTTAAAATCACATTTAAATGATAGAGTCTTTAGTGGGATAAACAATATCAATCTTTACAAACCACATTTTTCAATAAGCTAATTGTTCATTATTTTGAAATTAAAAGTGTTTAAGAGCAACCAATTTGATTTTGTTCTAGATAATATTCCTATGAACTCTTTGGAAAAACAAAGGGAAGAAAAACGAGATAATTCAACTTCTAAAGTAGTGGTTTCCAATTATTATGAATTCATATGTGAGCTAACAATTACAACAATTCACCTACCCAATTTTTCTTGGTTTTTTAATTAAGTGGAATCATCATGCTTATTCTTTGAGATATTTCCAGAAACACCTTGGTTACAAATCCTAAATTCACTTAGTCATATTTATGAACAATTCATAGATGTAATTAGCTACAACTATTGAAGCATTATATCAAATAGTTTGCAAACATGAAATGTACAGCCATTGAGGCATTTTGTCAAACACTTACAACCATAACCGTTGAGGCGATTTCACCAAAATTAACTAACATGAATATAAGAATACATAACTTCTTTTTCATTGTCAGTAATGCCAATAAGTGAACCTAATACATAGGTAAAATTGTCCTCCATCTTGATTACTGAATATACAAAAATTTAGGCACATAATGATTATAAATATTTAAGAATTTTTACAAATAGCTTGCAGAAATGTAGCTACAGCCATTGGAAAATTTTGAACAATGGTTAGCAGTCACAAAACAAGCTGCTAGCTATTAAACTATCAAACATGCAGTCACAAGTTATTTAAACTATCAATGTATTAACGATTGAGACTTTAAAATAAGAATTCCAAGTTTATATAACAGAATGGTTTCATAAAAAGATATCACGAGGTAAATCACAGGTAAAAAAAATAGCAAGACAAACCATCATGCAGCAATAGTAAATCTGTAAAATATAGAATATTATAGAACCAAATTCTGAAACTATGTTTTTTGAAATCAAAGTTGGGGTGATATGGAATTTAGGTACAGATACCCCCTGAAGTTAAAATGAATCGAAATAGAAACAACTAGAAATGTGATTATTTAAAACCACAACCAAAAACAATTTCCTACTATCTCATTTATCCCTTTTGTCAAACATATACTGTGCAAATTTATCTACAACTATAAAAAGAGAAGGAAAAACCAAATTTATGCTATTAACATGTTTTCATAAAACTCATGGCATCCTGAATGCTTCAACCATTAAGACATGATGTAAATCAACTTGCAATGAAACTGTACAAAAAAAACTACATAAAATAAACTACAGTTATTGCAAAATTCCTTCAACATTTAGTGTGCAACATTTGATATACATCTAAGTTTCAGTCAACAACCAAAGAAGCAAAACCATGTAATGAACTACAAAAAGAAACACAATATAATGGTGTGAACATACCTGGTAGTGAATTTATACAACTAAAAAAAAATGGGAGTATGCTCCAACTCCAATATCCTTACCAACTCATTGTGAACCACTTGGTTTTCCTCCTAACCATATTCAGGAAGAACTTCCGCCCTTGGAATCCCCAAGTTGCAAAAGCTCACAAGAAGTACCAAAAGACAACAATAAAGAGATTTGCAAGGCAAGCCAAGGAAGCAAATTTTCACTTCCTCTCAATATCACTCATGGCCAACTTCAATAGCTAGAGATCTTAGGATTTTAATAATAATTTAATATTTACTATGGAAGTAATTGGCTACTCTCCATATCTCTCCCTCTCACTATTTTCCTCAAGGCTCTTCCACTCTTGGCCTCATAATTCCCCCAAGTGAGAATACATGAGACTCATATATAGGAGGAGCAACCAATTCTTGTCATAAAGGAGGAGTAATGTCCATACATTGGATTCCATTTAGAGGAGTGTAACTTATGACATTAAGGAGAGGTATGCATGCCTTAGTTAAGGAGAGTGTAACATAGGCATTAAAGAGAGCGTAAGAGGAATATTTTATGACATATTTTTAATGAGTGGAAAGGAATATGCCATTCTTTGATGAGTGCATAAAATAGAGTATAATGAATTATTTAAAAGAGAGAGAGAGAGAGAGAGAGATTTACATAGAGCCATGAGAGTCATGAAGGAGATGTGTGAATTGATTGAGAAGATAAAATTGACCTGTAATTCCTTTTTAATAATAATATCATAGTATCATAAAAATAATAATAATATAATATAATATATTGAGGATTCTATTAGCGCTTCAAATCTACCTCAGGCTGAAATAAGTAAAACTCAAGGCCACATCAAACCACGCTCAGCCTCGTAGCTAGCCCTACGAGGACAGGAGAGGGCTCTCTCCAGTCAATCTCGATAAAATGAGCAATAGGGTGCGAGATGACTTTAAAATGGGAACTGATTTTAGGCTAGTAAATAGATATGAGAGTTTGATTCTGATTTTTGGGTTTTTTTGGAGAAATGGGAAAAACCAATTTTGGGTCTGGGGATAAGGCCAGATCTTTGCAGAGTTCGAGTTGGGGTGAGGTAGGAAGTAGTCTTCATGCTTTTTGATTAATTGTATGGATGGATCATAACGAAAAGGAGCTGGAGGGAGCAAGGAAGAACATGGATCCTCTCCAAATAGGCGAAAACATATAAAACTAAACAAATTCAAAGGCAGAGCACTGAAATCAATGGATTTAACCTCATTTACTCATTCATTTAGTTTCAGAAGCATAAGAAGGGAATGGCATAGATTAAACATGAAAGAAATTAAAATAAACTAAGAGAAAACACCATCAAGAACTGAAAGCCACAAGAATCCCAACAGGTGCTGCAAAATCTCTGATCTTTCCTTAGCCAAAATATGAAAAATATGTACAATGTGTGCCAAAATCCTTCCCAAGAGTCCAACCTATAGAATGTCTCAAAAATTACATCATATAGACCTCCTAACCCCTTCCCACACCTCTAGGGGTCGAGCTCCTCCTTCTAGGAGAAGTTTGAACTAATTCTAATCATGGAACTAAAATCTAGGCATCCGAAACAACTTGCCTCTAAAAGAAGGGAAACTGATCCATTCATTAAATTTTTACTATTTTTTTAATGAATCATCTAGAATAGGTAAATAAGTGCCAAAGTTACATAATGTACATCAAATTACATCAATCTGGGTCAAAAATCACATCAAGAGGTGAAAATGGTCATAACTGGCCGAAATTCTGAGCTGGAAGGTGAAAATTTGACCAAAAATATCTATGCGCCGCGCGCCTGAGCTCTATGCATCGTGTGCCTTTCAGTATATTTTTGGGGCACTTCCCGACATCAAAATCAAGCTCACAATAGCTGGTTGGAGAGACCTGGATGTCTGCTATCCAGTCCAAGTGGAATTTACCAATTTGGAGCTCATTTTCCCCTTCAAAATGTCATTCTCCTAGAAGTACTTCCTGCTGGAGCAAAAGGTGGCAGCAAGGTGGTTTTCATGGTGTTTTTGGGCCTTTTGATCATCCAGAACTTGATGAAATCCTTCAGAAATACTTGAGAATGCATAACTTACCATGACAAACCGAAAAATATAAATTTTTCCTTCAGAAAGTGTCCCAATCAAAAGCGAGCACGTCGACGCGCTACGCGTTGAACTGAAAAACTTGTTTTTAAGCCAAAATTATTCAAAATGAAAAAAATTTCTCTGAAATTGCTCAAATTTGGAGCGAACACCCTCCATCATGTATTATGTCCAGCCAATGAAGCCTCGGCCAAAATCTAGATTGGATCAGGATTTTTCCACCGTTTTAGTGCTCTGCTCAACCTCCTCCTTAGAATCTTCATTTTTGCTTTGCAGACATGCATACAAGCCCAATAATGATTTTTCAGATGACAAAGCATGTCTTTGTCTCTATTGGCCTTTTCCAACAATTTCTCCAGATGAGTGTTAACATGTATGAGCATAGACTCTCGATCAGCTGGTGTCATATCACCAGGTCTCTTTCGGGCCAATTCTCGATCCTCACGGATTTGCCGCAGCTCATAAAGTGTATGTTCATCCTCTAGCTATTTGTTATGCTGCTCCAGGTGGTTTATCACCCATTGAGCGATCTGTAATTTCTTTCTCAGTGAGTCATTCTCAGCTTTTTTCTCTTGGATGATCTCCTTTAGCTCTGAGGTAGGAGAGCTCGCATCAACATCAATGATCGTTAAATCAGTGTCTCGGCCTCCTGAAGGACCCTCATCATCCATAGGCCTCTTGCCCCTGTCTTGGATCTGTACCTGTGCTGAAGAAGAAGGCGAGACCCCTTCCACATCATGTGGAGATAATACTCACTCTACTGATGGAGTCAACGAGACCCCTTCCACCTCGGGTGGAGATAGTACTCGTCGTGTAGATGCAAATAAAGCCCTGTGGCCTCGCTGGTATGTCACATACAATGGAGCACTTATATGCTCAGTCTCAAGAATGTCAGGCTGGTGTGAAGGCTCTCCCTCATCATGAACTATCTAGGGAAGTGGATGTGGCGCTGTGAAGAAGTCACGGGAGATGAAATCCTCCCATGTAATGCCCTGTTGTATTAACTGATGTACCACTATGATCTTGATCAGCGCGTAATGATATCTACTTCTATGCTGCTTTGCTGGGGTCTTCTTTTGTACTAAAATCACCATCCTTTCTATGTTGCGACACATGAAATACAAAATGTTCATCATACATACCCTCGTGAAATGCATCAATAAACAGACATGGTACGCATAGAGACGCGAGAATCTGCCCTCGCAACTGAAATATCGAATGATGAGTTTCATCAATCGTGCAAACTCATCCCTCAGGAATCTGAAAGGAAAAACCATGCTCAGGTGTCTCATATACCTAGGTTTGATGTATGGCTCATAGTAGAATTTGTCTAACTGTTGGCATTTGTTCCATTCCTCTCCTATATTTGGTATCCTGATGGCCTGAGCAATAGTCTCTGGTGACAAAGTGAAATTTACTCTGGCGAGGTTTACACGACCATCATGTAAATGTAGAAAAAATAAACGAACTAGTTCACGATGATGTTGGCTTTGTGAGATCATCTCATAGTATTGGAAACATGACCGACGCTGAAAACAATCCATTGCAAGCGGGCAAGCCTGCAATTGAGCCAAAGAAGTAGGCTCCTCCCTGACATGTTGGTCACCTTTGCCACTTTTGTGAGACCTCTGTTACACTAAAATTTGTCACCATGACTATTTGTAGTTAGTATGGCTCCATCAACTGTCATACTATCCTCCTTGGCAAGTCTCATACCTCTGCTCTCCATGTCAAACTCCAAGAAAGAGAGAAAGTCTTTAAAATTCTATTTATCTCTGGGTATGCAGTTTCTCTCAGCCTTACCTGCATGTACGCAACCCAAGTTCACAATACCTGTGTACTTGTACGCTCTGTATGTAAAGGGGTGGGTGCGTACCCCTGTAAAGGTCAAAAGGCGTGAGTTTCATCTTAAAAAAGTTACTTGTGGTCATTTCTAGAGCATTCTAGAAGCATGTTCGACGTGTATTGAGCGCCTCCAGATGGTTCATGTATCCCTATGAAAGAGGAACTTATCCCATCAAGAGGGGAGCTATCCCATCCAAGGAGGGGCTTATCCCATTGATGGTGGACCTGATTAACTTCCTCTAGAGCACTATAAATACAGGCATTGGGCCAGAAGGGGGGAGGTTGAAAGTTGAATATTCCTAAGGGTAGATGCTGCTGGAATTAGGACTTCCTTGTA
>APFE030348608.1:0-27808 GCA_000404065.3 Pinus taeda
TAATATTTTTTTTATTTTTTACGACTTTAACTTCTCTGTTTTCCCAAAATTTGGCTAAAATTTTTGAGTTGCTTATATACTTTCCATCGCTTTCCATCAGTCGCCATCGACGTGGAATCCACGTCGACGTCGAGGTTTGAGAGCGGCAGGCGCAGCACCCACAAGAAAGGCTGCCCGCTCGCCTCGAGACCCAGTGCCAACTCTGTCACCTGTGCTGTAGAAAGAGACAACTCCGACGCGATCGATACATACATGACGGATCAATGAGGATGTGTTCAACTTATAATTCAATGAGGATGTGTTCAACTTATAAATTTGAGTTGAGATATAAACTCTTCAGAGATTTTTCATAGTGATGAATTTATATAATCTATATAGGTAACAAAAATTATTTTAAACAATGGGAAGATCATTGGAATGAAGTCATCGAAATTTCTTAATTAAAATGTTCTATCTTTATAAATTTTGGTTTTTTTCGTGGGATATTTTTTTGTTAAATTATTTCTGAATTACACAACTATTTGTTAGAACATAGATTTAATTTGAGTTTTGAATTCTTCAGGATATACTTTTGTATCATGGTATTTTTAGTTGATCCTAAAAGGATATACTTCTGTTTTTATTTATACAATTTTTCTGCTGATCGAATGACAACTATCAACCTCTAAGCATTAGGGAATTTAAAAAACCAATAATGATGTTTTAAAAAATAAAAGGTTGAAAAGGGGCGGTAAGGATGGGGTATTTTTTTTATAAGTAAAAATGGACAAATCATATGCACAGGGGCTAGGAAATGGTAATGGACAAATCATATGCATAGGGATTAAGAAATGGTAGGGAAAATTATGGAAAAATCCTATTCTTTTTTCCAGGTTTATTGTAAGTTATTTCAAAATTTTAATTATTCCTTTAGTAGTTGGTATGGGGATATTAAATTTAGGAAATATTCAATTAAATCAGAATTTATTTTTTTAATAAGATGTATTTTTTTCTTTTGTATCATGTTCTCAAAATAATCGAAGAATGGGATAAAATGACCCATAAGGGAGTGGATTTGTCTTTGGAAATTTGATAATCATTAGGAAAAAGAGTTATTTCTCAATCCCATATTGATGTAAAATAAAAAATTATAATATTTAGGCCACAATAAAAGTTGACAATTGGACATAGGTGAAAGAGTTACAGATGATGAAGTATGTGAGCATGAAGTTAATCTCCCTTAGGTTAATGTGGCATGGACTTCCCTTGTGATGACTCAGATAAGGACACAGTATTGGCCAAGCTTATTTTCGTGGGACATGTTCATTTGCAACTTTGTTCTTTTTCATAAAGGTCCACATGAGCATGCTAAGCTATATTATGCAATACCATGTGGTTGATTATGGGTCATAGAGTGTGCTAAGGTCATATTACATTAAGGTAGGGCCTCAATTAACAACTAAATTGATGATTCATCTCATCAAAATGTGGAAAAATATTGAGGACAATGGGGAGATGCTTCAAATGGTGGCTATCGCTTGCCTTAGAGTAAATAATTAACTTGGAAGATAGATATTTCGTTGTGCTAATGGTCTCATCTATGAGTTTAGATTACGCTTTATCCCATGTAATCTACTTGATGGATAATGATGATTCATGAGCATATGTGTATGTTGTTGTGTGATTGAATCTTATTATAAATTTAGATTCAGTCACAATCCATGCTTGGTAGGTTTCCTTTCATGGTTTCTATTTCAGACATGAATGATGTGTTTGTCACTTCTTTTACTTTCTCTCTATCTATTACTATGACAAGTTTTCTGGTATCAGATTTGTAGACTGCATTGCATGCAACATTCTCACATCGATTATATCCTCTCCATAGTAGTTTACTTAGAGAATTTGATCACAATGAAGAGAATTTTCGATGGGAAGGAATAATGGATAGCACACAAGGAAATGATGACACAATTTGGGGACATACTTAGCAACAATTACAACAATTATAAACTAAAATCATGGAATTACAAATGATTATAATCAGATGGTTTGTAGCCTCACTACATCCATGGAGATGCTAATTGATCATAGGAAACTCATTCAATGAAAAAAGGATATGATTTATGCTTGTGTCAACAACTCAAGGATGTTCAATCAACCATGAAGAAGAAGCAACTTGGTTCCCCTTCCACTAGTAACTTAATAAGCCAATTAAAGCTAGAAATTCTTGATATTAATGTATCAATTTCGACTCAAGATAGGGATAGACTTCATTGATGTCCTCACAACCCTACTATTGAGATATAAGAAGTTTTCCAAATTCTATAGAATTTTAGGTGTATCTTAAAAATTTTATACTACTAGATACAATAGTATTGTAGCCTTTCTAGTCTGGATCTTTCTTAAATTCAAGCAAATGGAAATTATTGTATGCAAAAGTCTCATCTCTCCAAGTTTATAAATTTTTGATGTAAGGTTGCACCACAAACATAGATTATAATATGAATGTAATTTCTAGTTATTGTGAAAAAATGTTCAAAATATGTAATATTACTTTATCATAAATAAAAATAAAAAAAGTGCTATAACAAAGAAAACATCTATGAAATTTAGAAGCTATTCCAAACCATGATTAATTTTTTTAAGAGTATTTTTTAGTTTGAGGTTATTTTACTTTATTATTTAGATGACAACGAAAGTAATGAGAATATATGACAATGAGAATGATGAGGAATATACCTAGATGTATATGTTAATGCTAATTTTTAAAATAAAATTAATATATAAGAAATATTAATTATGAAAAGAGAATTAATGTATATTATAAGGATGAGTTTGCATAACTTAATTATTAAATGACAACGAAGAAGATCATGATGATTAATGGTCATAAAAATGGTTTATTGGACATTGTCGGGATAAGATATTACTTGAACAACCAAACACACAAAATCTTGCCAACTGTAGTGGGAAAAAATAGTTGCAAAATGTTTTGTGATGGTAGACAATGACATATATAATAAAAATGAAAAATATTCTACTCAAGGATGGATTCAAGTCCGATATGTGCCTAGATATAATTCTCAATACACCTTTGTTAGGAACTCGAATGTGTGATGTGCATATAAGGATACATATAATCATGTATATGCTTCGCAGTATGCAACATAGACTACTCTGATTGACTCTACAATGTCAATTTTTTGATTTTAAACTCATAAATTCCTTATGTTATGATGCAAAATGATCAACACATCCTATGAAAAATCAGCAATAACCACTTGTAGAAGGTGAAAATGAGAAAAAGTACTTTACGTAGGCCGAATGTGAAATTTAGGTCTACACTTGCAATGGTGAATTGATCCTCAAAGGCTCTTGAATTAGCCTGGCCTTCTCAATATGATTCTTTATGAGCATGTGACCCATATACATTAAGTAATGAAAAATAACTTACTTGGTCTTTAAAAGATAATTTCATCGGGATAGAAGAAGGGAGGAGATTTGAGTTAAGGGCTTTATATTTCCTACTCCATCCTATAATTAACCCTCCAAAAAAATCATCAGAGTCCAAGTGATAGTACAACTATCCCTTTTGAATTATTTCCAAAATTTAACACGCTTTGGAGCTCTCACACATAGTATCTTTAATTATAATGACATTCAGGTAGTGAACTTCCAACAATCACTTGAGGGAAAGCCTTTTGGGGGATCTCCCTAATCCCCTCACTTTGAAGGAAAATATTATTATGAGGCACCATTAGGGAGGGCTTAAGATTCTATAATGGCCCCAGTTATGGAGGCTTTCTTACCTTTATATATTTCCAATATTTCTTTTTCTTGATCCATGTGAAGGTTAGACTTCCTACCCACTTGGATAGGTGTAGAGGCGTTCAAGGTGAGACCGTTAGAACACAAAGGGATTTAAGGGCTGCATTGCCAAGGTATCAAAGTGTAACATTTTTATCCTACTCAAGCCAAAAGTGAGGGTTGCGGGGGGAGGGGTACCTCAACAAAGGGTGGAGGAAGATTATGTTCAAGGGAACCTTTAGAGGCATGACTTAAGTCCACTGTAGAACCAGGGGTAACATGGGAATAAAACTTGGAAGGATTAAAAATTGCAAGGGGGGAGGGACAAAGGAAGGGGACAAAGGATGAAAACCTAAAATATATGGAGGAGGAGAGGAATTATCAATAGGAAGTGGTACTAGATCGACCATATGGGGGAATCTGTTTACATTTCTTTAGATTGTCCTCTGGCCAAAATCCTTGCACAATTGTGTCACTTGGTATCTTTTTGGACTTGGGCCTAACTCTAGAGACATAGGGGAATTTACTAGTGTAGTTATTTTTCAGATGTCAATTTTCTCAACATCAATGGCTCCTGAATGGTAGTTTCTAGTAATCAATCCTCTATCACCACACCCCACAATCGACACAAAGCTCCACCTTCACTATCAAACTTGGTCACTAGTTTAAGTATACCTAATTCCATGTCATTCAATGGTCCTCTTTGACCTTCCATCCATCCTCTATTCCATCAAAGGAGAACAAATTTTTGCCTTTGGTATTAAATGTTTCCAAGCTCCAAAAATGCAGAGGAAAACCAGGAAGAATTTCACATACCCTTAAATTCTCTACCAGCTCCTTCTCTCGATCAAAGAAAATTATCTAGGGCTTCAACAACAAGCCATCCTTCCCCTAGCTCCATTTTCCTCTAAGGTACGAGCATCGTCCATCCCTAACCGAAACATAAAAACCAACTGGGTGTAGGTCAGAAGATGCACCATAGGGTCATAATCTAACATATGTTTCCATGAAGAAGAAATCCTTTGCTTCAAATCTGAAACTAAACAAATTCTAACCCCAAACTAGTCCATCAAGGTTTCAATGTTGTTATCCATCACTTGGGAAATGGAAATTTCCTTTCTCGTAGTCAGGTTGATTGGATCACATTTATGTCGAATGCATGAGTGATTCCTTCACTTTGGGGGAATAGTCAAGAGTATGAGAATTCTTTGTATCATCAAATTCAAAAGACGAATGTTGTAAGGGATTAGCAGCTGGGGACAAAGGTTGGAAGGAGGAACAAAAGCCAAGGTGGCCATGTGATGAGGGCAAGGATTCACATGATTAACACAAGAAGCAATGTCTTCCACCGACCGTGAGTGAGGGGATGTATTGGAGAGGCCATTAGAACCCTTTTCGAGAGAGGAATTAGCTATTTTCTAGCATTCAAATTGACGCTAGAAAATTATACCACAAGGGGCACTGAATTCAAAGTCAACAATTTTGTCCAAATCATCGCCCATTTGTTGCCTTTCTAGATTCAACCATTTTCTTTACTTTGAGGCTTGGATTTAACATGCAACGAGGACTACATACGGTCAGAGCCTTGTGCGCTAAGAATTATAGGAGGAGTTAGATGGTTGATATCTCCACCATAAATTCGAGAGAGTGCCCATCCACGCAAACCCTCCACATATTTTATATAACATACTTATAGAATATTTATTTATATGGGCCATATTATTTTGATAGACATCAATCCATGTTAAGCATCAAAACACTTACCCTATTATACATCTCATATTGCCTAGGTTAAATTTTTTATAAAAGTTAACTAAATTATAAAGTTATTCTAATTTATTATTATTATCATTATAAATTATAAAAGATAATATATTAGTTAAATATATATACATTTTAAAAATGTAACAATATTCTTAACCATGAATATTCACCCCTACTTCACCATAAAACTCTTAACTTAAGAAAATATAGATTTTCAGTGATGTAAGTTTTGAGAGATTCACCATACAAATTAGGAGTCGAAATTTTTAACTGCAAATAACTTTTCTTACAATACTATGAGTCAATACTATATACTTTATTATACAATATTAATTGATATTTTCATTTTAAATAATTATTTAACAATAAACTTTAATTAAAATAATATAAGATAATTCTTATTCTTTAACCTGAATACTAATTCCATAGAAATAATTAATTGGAAATGTGAAAAACTTATTTATAATAATTTTCATACAGTATATAAATCATTATTATTAACTTTCTAGCCATATAATATAGTTTTTTTAACATGTGTTTGTTTCTAATACGAGAATAAATCGTCTTCCTCGCCATGATAGCATGATTGGCTTACTATGTATTAAGAAAATGTGTAAATCACACTTTCTTACAATACATTTTAATTATACTTACTAACTCCAATTTTATTTAATTATACTTTAAAAAATATGAAAGGAGCATATATAAATATATTTATAAAATGAATACATTTATAAAATAATTTCAACATACATGAGCAATAATGTACATACATTGAGCAATTGGTACAAGCATTGATATCACAATTAATATTATGAAAATAATTTAAAATTTAAATTAAAAAAATTAATATATAAAATTTTGTATAAAATATTATATATTTTAAATGTTATTAGAATTATTAATTTCATTGGGCGTTTGTAACCTAAACATAAAAATTATATAATGAAAATATTATTTTATTTAAATAAAATAATATGGCGAAGTTTTTATATAAATTATCTAATAAAAAATTATTTATATATTTTTTTTCTATAGTGTATTGAGAAGAGATGTTTGCAGTAATATTAGATAATTTTTTTATCTAGCAAGTATCTTACATTTAAATATGTTAAGTTCATTTGTTTAGTAAAATGTGATTGGATAGCAATGTCGAAAAATCTTTGAATTAAGGTACACACGAGTGTTTGAATATTTCAATAATTGTGAGTATATATCTTACATTTACTTCACAGATGTTAATTTTCATTTTCTTCTTTCATTTTCTATGAATTCTAGTCTTCTCTTCCATTAAAGAACATGGTTGAATAACCTTGTTCTTCTTAATACTTATCTTACATAACATTATTCTCTTAAGGTGTCTTTTCAGCTTATGCATTGTGGGTGGCAAATATTCAACAATTAAGATGCTAAAATATTTGTAGATGTTATTCTTAAATTAGTATTTTTACTTTGATAATCAACAATTAATCAATACAAAAGATTACTTTTTATGATGAACAATTAGTCACAAAAAAGAGAACAATACAAAATTTAAATTCTTATAATGAAGAATTGTCACATACCCATAAGCTTATATCTATACACATATTTTTTTTATTTTTTTTACATATATATATATATTTCAATAGTACCTACGTAGATATGAATCTGCACTTTATTAACCTAGGTATGTATCTGCACTTTATTAAATATATGTAACCTTAGTTAGCTGCCACCTTCGAGTACCCAGCCTAACCTAAGGGCGATATAATTATGGTGGCAGGTAGTTTTATTAACCTATGTAATATTCCATGCACCGATGGTCTAATGTTAACATTGCTATGATGGCATACTTTACCCTTCGAGCAATTCAAAGCTGTTTTGACTTTGTTAGTTGGCACCTCCAGCATTGGACGTATGGCAGCAACGTAAGTTCTACTGTCTGGATCACGTAACAGTGGTATGGTCACTGAACCTGGACTTTCCCGCACCTTCCTCCTTGGTAGCATCGCCTCCATCAACGGTGTACATTTGTTGTTAGAGATCAAGGGCCAACACCGTGCCATGCCTCCTCCACTGGCAGGTAAGGTATATACACGTTTTCCACCGGTTTATTCGTGATTCTTCCTCTGCTCAGCGATCTCCAGCTCTCTCTGCTCTCCACCGCAAGGGTTTACTCTGCCATTCTGCTCCGAGGCCATCGCAACTTCGGGTTCTTACTTCATTACAGAAGGGTTTCTCCACATGGATTGTCAGTCCTGACCTAGCCAGGTAAATGCACACCAGCTTAATGATTTATTTCGATTTGGTGTTTACAGGTTTATGAAATTTGTTTAACGTTTGCTCTTTTGCTTGCCAGGTGTGAACGGCATCTCCCACTTCTGTGGATCTGGAAGAGCCCCTCCAAATGAGGACCGCCGAGCTACACAGGTATTTATCTGGTCATCAGGGTTTTGTTTTTTGGTTGATGCATCCTTATCTCTGTCGGATTGCCAGAGGATTTACTCTGGTTTTTAGGATGAGACCCCAACCTGATAACATCTGGTTGGCCGCAGGTTATATCAAAACCCTGGTCTCGATCCAGTTACATGGTCTTGAGATATTGTCGACACCATTTCGCTTGTAATGATTTGGGTTTCTACCCTAACTTCTGTAGCTATAGGTTTTTCCTGGTCTTATTTAAACTGATGTATAATTTTGTGAACATACTGGTGGCTATGGCCGTGAATTTAAATATTGGGAAATCTGGTTTACCAAACTGTGAACTTGTTTGATTCGCGGCCTATTGTTTTTTCATACATATGTATATATTTACCACAGTTATTACGCCATTGCTTTCTTATGATACTGGTTGAAATGTTGCCCTTTTCTAACACATAGGATTTGATGGTTAACCGAATGCGTATGTCGGTTCTTGTTTAAAATCTTGTTTGATCGGGCCACACCCGCATGTATTTTGGCAATGCATCCTTCAAGGGTGTGTACATATGTTCGCTGTTGGCTCATGCATACTGTTGGCAGAGCGATCGCACCTGCATCTAACCCCTGTAGATGTATGGGCGACATGCTAATGATTCTTGAGACTGGAAACCCTACGGGGCTGTAACTTATTTAATGGCCATAACATATGTTTCAGAATCCTCGTTTTATGGTTTTCTAACCGTCAATACAGCTGTGTCTCAATACTATCGAGCTCTGTTATTTCTTTGTTATACCTATGCATTATTTTCACATTATCTTCAAGAACGGCACCGTCAATACGGCTATGACTCAATACCATCAAGCTCTGTTATTTCCCTGTTATATTTCAATGTCCATGCTTTACTTTTACATTATTTTCAGGAATGGTTGTCGATGTTATGACATGATTCTTGTCTCATGTTTATGATACTGTGCACATTATATCTCTATGCTCTACACAGTCTTTTAGATTTGTATCATGTTTAAGTTGCCGTTGTTGTGGGCTCGCCGGAACCCTCATCTGTTTTAGCTGAACCGATTCAGGGTTTTCAGGGTTCGCTATTATTCGTCCATTATCTTACTTAATACCTGTTTGTCATTATTATTCAGTTGGTTATAAAGAAAAGGCATTCGTCTAAGTTGAATCATAGAGATTTAAGACGGTTCGTGCTAATTGAACCACGATTTATATCGACCAGGATGTGGTCAGGATGTGGATAACCCGTTATCTGTCTCAGATGATTCTTTAACTTGGAACCATTCTTTTGGGTACAAAACGGGGTTTGTCAAATGTTTCTATTGGCTACGTTATGGGATATGCCATGGTTCTTATTATTCTGTCTTTGTTTTCTACAGATACCATTCAATAGTCTTTAAATGTTACCAACTTCATGCTCTGTCTTTTGAGCTCTATAGTACTCTGTACATATATTTTCTTTCACGCAGAAATATATATACTTCTTGTTTATACAGATAACTATAATCATTTTGTAATTTGGTTTATAGTTTTGCTATCTAAGCTTGTACAGCTGACCATAGTCACACTGTGTTTCACTTACATCTAAGTAATTTATAACTGGCAAATACTCTCTCTCGTACTATCTTTCGTTCTGTACAGCTATTGCTTATATCCTATCTACTAACTGTAGCTACAATCTAACTGACAGTAACAGATACATTTACAATTTACACAGATAATCATGGAGACATAAGGGTCCGTTACTTACCTGGTCTTCACTGACACGGTGAGTCTGGAATCAGTCTCCTGTCTAAATCTCTGTATAAAGCTTGATATCCTCCCAACCGTGAGACCAGTCTCTCAAGACCTAAGTCTCCCCCCAAGCTTCTGCTTACCGGATCACTATCCTCAGTAAGCCAGCACTGTGTGCTTGACTATCTGGTCCTTACCAGACTTAGTCCCAAACAAGGTTCTTTCTTTCCTATTTCCTTCTCTGTCTGTCTCTATAGCACAGAGAGAAAACTATTCACCCCTTTTCTTTTTCCTGGAAATCTTTCCAGTTAAGGAAGGTGGTTATTTTCAGTTCCATTAACTGTTTTCCCTTTTGGGAAGCTCAATGCTCTTTTGAGTAATTCTTTAAACATTACTTTAATGCATAATTCCAAACAACAGATTACTCTTTAAAAGAAAATAAATTCTCAATGTCATTCAGTTTTTACTGCAGTAAACTTTTAAATAATTACATTTACGGGGTCATCACATCTCCCCCTCCTGAGATTGGACATCGTCCCGATGTCTAGTGTCTCAAAACAGTTCCGGATAGGCTTTCCGAAACAGCTCTTCGTCCTCCCAAGTGGCCTCTTCAGGCCCATAGTGCTGCCACTGCACTTTAATTTGGGTAATAACCCGCTTCCGCAACTGCACTTCTCTCCTGTCGAGAATGCTCAGCGGTTCGACCAGGACCTCTCCTTCCGGTTCGACCTGCAATCAATAAAAATATCAGTCTTTTGTTCCAATCATTTTTTTTAATAGTTCAACTAACAACAGTCCTTACCCTTATATTCTGCCACTTGATCACATGCTTAGGGTCATAAACATACTTCTTAAGCATGGATACATGGAAAACATTATGAATTCTAATGTGGCTTGGTAAGGCTAGCTGATAAGCTACCGGCCCAACCCTTGCTAAGACCTGAAAAGGTCCGAAGTAGCGGGGTGCAAGTTTAGCACAACTGCTCCACTGTAGAGTGATTTTCCTGGCCTGAATTCTGATGTAAACGTGATCGCCCACTTGGTACTCTTTGAACCTTCTTTTTCGATCTACAAAATTTTTCTGCCGATCTTGAGCGGCCTTCAGGTTGGCTCGTACCTTCTTGACCATGTCCTCCATCTCCTGGAGCATTTCTGGTCCCAATTTTAATTTGTCCTCCGGGCCACTCCAATTTGAGGGTGTCCGGCATTTTCGTCCATACAGGACTTTGAATGGAGACATCTGAATCGATGTGTGATATCCATTGTTGTAAGCGAATTCTACCAGGTGCAAATAGTCCTCCCATTGTGTCGGTTTCTGCATGACACATGCCCTCAACATATCTTCCACCATCTGATTTACTCTCTCCGTCTGTCCATCAGTCTGGGGGTGATAAGCTGTGCTAAAATTCAGCTGTGTACCCAATTCTGCAAATAGCGCCCTCCAGAAAGCGGATGTAAACTTTACATCCCGATCTGATATTATAGTCTTTGGGAGTCCATGAAGTCTAAACACATTTTGCATGAAGATGTGCGCAATTTGCACTGCCCTGTAGGTGGATTGTACTGGTATGAAATGTGTTGCTTTGCTTAACTTATCAACCACCACCATAATAGAGTCATTGTTTCTTTTTGTTTTTGGCAGCCCTGTTATGAAATCCATTGATATAATTTCCCATTTCCATTCTGGAATGGGCAGGGGTTGCAATAATCCAGCCGGATGCTGATGCTCCATCTTGATCTGCTGACACTCCAAACACCACGCTAAATATTCAGCCACATGATTTTTCATTCCCGGCCAGTAATACTCCTTCCAAAGTGCAGTCAGCATTTTCTAGTACCCGGGATGGCCATCGTAATGACTGGTATGAAACTCATTCAAGATTAAGTTTTTGAGGTTGTTGTCATTTGGTACAACCAATCTTTTTCTGTAAAGTAGCATTCCATCCTTGCTGATCTCATATTCCTGCGGACTTTCCTTGCTGGAAAGTGGCACTTGTTGCTTCAACCGTTGGTATTCAACATCTTGGCTTGCTGCTGTTTTCATTATTTCCTGCAAGGAATTTTCCCACTTACTGAAGGTAATTTCATATAAACTATGTACCTTTCGACTTAGAGCGTCGGCTACATGATTTTCCTGTCCTTTCAGATGCTTGATGTCAAAATCGAACCCACTTAAGAAATCTGCCCAACGGGCTTGTCTTCCATTCAGTGTGGGTTGACTAAAGTAATTTGTTAAGCTATGATGATCTGTTAATAACAGAAATTTCCTTCCTAGAAGGTAGTGTCGCCACATCTTAAGCGCATGTATGACAACTACCAATTCCAAATCATAAGCAGAATACTTCTGCTCATGTTCTTTCAATTTTCTTGATTCATAGGCTATTACTCTCCCTTCTTGCATCAGCACACCTCCGACGCCTTCTCCACTTGCATCGGTACATACCACATAGTCTTTGTTCGGATCAGCTATACTTAAAACAGGAGCAGATCTGAGTAACTACTTAAGCTTCTCAAAACTTTGTTGACATTCAGAACTCCATTTGAATGACCTTCCTTTCTTTTGCAAAGACGTGATGGGATATGCCACCCTTGAAAAACCTTCCACGAATCTTCTGTAGTATCCAGCCAATCCCATGAAGGATTTGATATCCGCCACATCTCTTGGCACAGGCTATTCCAATATGGTTTTTATTTTCTCAGGATCCACAGCAACCCCTTCCTTTGAAATCACATGACCTAAATACTGGATTTCCTCTTTATATAAATCACATTTGCTGAGCTTAGCATACAACTGATGTTCCCGCAAAGTTTGCAGTACCATCCGAAGATGTTCCTCATGCTCCTCCTTAGAGCGAGAATAGATCAAAATATCGTCAATGAATATTAGTACAAATTTGTCTAAAAATTGATGGAATACGCTTTTCATCAAACACATGAACGTGGCAGGTGCATTAGTCAACCCAAAAGGTAGCACTACAAATTCATAGTGCCCATACCGGGTCCTGAAAGTTGTTTTAGCGATATCTTCATCTTTAATTCTGATATGATGGTATCCAGATCGCAGATCGATTTTAGAAAATACTTTCGCTCCCTTGACTTGATCAAAAAGCTCATCGATCCGCGGTAAAGGGTATTTATTTTTAATTGTGAGCTTGTTTAGTTGTCGGTAATCAATACACATTCTAAGAGTTCCATCCTTCTTTCGGACGAATAACACCGGAGCTCCCCATGGAGGTACACTGGGGCGGATATAATTCTTATCCAGCAATTCTTGCAGTTGCATTTTCAATTCAGTCAACTCTGGTACACTCATCCTATAAGGTATCCGCGAAACTGGAGCAGCTCCTAGTATTAACTCAATGGTGAAGTCTATGTCCCTCTTAGGAGGTAATCCAGGAATTTCCTTTGGAAATACATCGACGAACTCTTTTATCACCGGGAGGTGTTCTAGTGGGTTTTCCTTATTCTTATTTTCTGCATATCCCACCTGAATAGCATACACTTGGCATCTATTCTGGATGCATTTTGCCAGCTGAGATGCAGTGATTGGTCGGATCTGCACGGGTCGTAAAATTCCCTGCATATCTTGTTCTATTCCAACTTTATCCCTGTATCGTATAACCTTTGTTTGGCAGTTCACTAAAGCCCAATGTTTTTCTAGCCAGTACATCCCAATTAGGACATCATAGGACCCGAGGGGAAGCACGTTCAGGTCTGCCACTACTGGTTGTCCTGCTATCACTATAGGACAGCTTTTGACCTTTTCCATTACTCATCTTTTGGTCCCTGTAGCTAACTGTACCAGCCAAGGATTCCTGAATTTTGCAGGCTGCAATTTACACTGTTCAACTATCTTGGGACTAATATAACTTAAAGTAGCTCCAGGATCAATTAGAACAGAGATGGAGAGGTTAAAAATTTTACCTTCAAACTCTACCATGGTCAGCTGATATTCTACTTGGCGGTCGTCCAAAGCTGCATTAATTCTTGGCATACTTCGTCCCACGTCACCCACGGTTGATGCCTCATGAATCTGGGATATCTGGTCAGTTCCCTTCCTTTGCGGACAATTCTTGACATAGTGCGGTCCACCACAGCCCCAGCACTGCACTGGAGGTCTGTTTGATCCCTCAGTATCCATCTTGGTGGGTGGTTCACTCATTCTGGTTTCACCGATGGACTTGGCCCTGAATGCACTCCTTGGTGCTGCTCTATTGTTTTGGTTCTTGTTGCTACCTTTGATTCCATTGCTTCGACTTCCTTTATTATTTCCAACAGCTTTATTGTTCTTTTTCTCATTCCATTTTCTGTTGGTACTGTTCCCTTTCTGCTTACTCTCCTGATAGCAGATTCTGGCTTTGCGAATCGCTTCATCCATTGATTTAGGATTGTCAAATTCAATCCTTTCCCTCATATACATGGGTAAGACGCTAACAAACCGCTGCACCTTGGCTTTTTCTTCTTTAAGGTAGGGTACATAGCAAAGCAAAGATGTGAAACGATTGATGAACTCATCCATGGTTTGCTGTCCCAATCGCAGATCATGGAATTCCTTTGCCTTCTCATCATAAAACCGTTCCGTCAAGTATCTCTCCTTGAAATATTTCTGGAATTTTTCTGAGGTTATGGTTCGTTCAGTTACTCCTTTAACAATTTTTACCTCCTCCCACCACAGTTTCGGCTTCCCTTGTAACTGGAAGATGGCCAATCATGCCTTCAAGTTATGGTCATATTCATATAGCTGAAAGTATTTATTCATGTTGATTAGCCATGCTTCAATTGCTTCCTCTTGTTCCCCATCATAGTGTGGGGGTTTAATCTTTCAAAATTCCCCTTGCAATTCCACCTTTTGACGCTTTGATGTCTGCTGTTCTGAGGCATTAGCAGATTGGTCCTCTTCTTCTTCAGGGATTTCAGATTCTGCGTGATAGCGTTCTTCCTCTGTTATTCTTTGTTGTTCTGCGCTGGGGTTAGCTAGTGGCGGGTTCTGTTTGTCAGACAGACTTTTTAATATCCTCTCCTGCTCCATTGTCAATCGTGCATTATCTTCCCAGAGCCGAGCCATTTCATTTTTCAGTTCTTGAACGGTTTCTAGTATGGCCAGATTTGTGTTGCGGGTCTCCTCACCCAGCTGCACCCATAACTCCGCATTGTCTCCAAAATTTGCTGCAGGCCCCAAATTGGCTGCAGGCATGTGCTGTGCGCCGCCAGACCCCTGCATGCTAACTATCACTTGTGATAACTTTGTTGCTCTTTTCCTTCTTCTTGACTAGCCTGGTCTGGTCATGAAACATATAATATTGTGAGCTACCTGCACATTTTGTTTTTTCCAAAAGATTGTTAATGTCATTATGATCTTCTCATCTTTTGATATTTATTCACATCCTAGAGGCCACAGTATGGATAATATGGGCTCTGATACCAATTTGTCACACACCCATAAGCTTATATCTATACACATATTTTTTTTTTTTTGCATATATATATATATTTCAATAGTACCTACATAGATATGCATCTGCACTTTATTAACTTAGGTATGTATCTGCACTTTATTAAATATATGTAAACTTAGTTAGCTGCCACCATCGAGTACCCAGCCTAACCTAAGGGCGATATAATTATGGTGGCACGTAGTTTTATTAACCTATGTAATATTCCATGCAATGATGGTCTAATGTTAACATTGCTACGATGGCATACTTTACCCTTCGAGCAATTCAAAGCTGTTTTGACTTTGTTAGCTGGCACCTCCAGCGTTGGACATATGGCAGCAACGTAAGTTCTACTGTCCGGATCACGTGACAGTGGTATGGTCATTGAACCTGGACTTTCCCGTGCCTTCCTCCTTGGTAGCATCTCCTCCATCAACGGTGTACATTTTCTGTCAGAGATCAAGGGCCAACACCGTGCCACGCCTCCTCCACCGGCAGGTAAGGTATATACACATTTTCCTCTGGTTTATTCGTGATTCTTCCTCTGCTCAGCGATCTCCAGCTCTCTTTGCTCTCCACCGCAAGGGTTTACTCTGCCATTCCGCTTCGAGGCCACCGCAACTTCGGGTTCTTACTTCATTACAGAAGGGTTTCTCCACATGGATTGTCAGTCCTGACCTAGCCAGGTAAATGCACACCAGCTTAATGATTTATTTCGATTTGGTGTTTATAGGTTTATGAAATTTGTTTAACGTTTGCTCTTTTGCTTGCCAGGTGTGAACAGCATCTCCCACTTCTGTGGATCTGGAAGAGCCCCTCCAAATGAGGACCGCCGAGCTACACATGTATTTATTTGGTCATCAGGGTTTTGTTTTTTGGTTGATGCATCCTTATCTCTCTCGGATTGCTAGAGGGTTTACTCTGGTTTTTAGGATGAGACACCAACCTGATAACATCTGGTTGGCCGCAGGTTATATCAAAACCCTGGTCTCGATCCGGTTACATGGTCTTGAGATATTGTCGGCACCATTTCGCTTGTAATGATTTGGGTTTCTACCCTGACTTCTGTAGCTATAGGTTTTTCCTGGTCTTATTTAAACTGATGTATAATTTTTTGAACATACTGGTGGCTACTGCCGTGAATTTAAATATTGGGAAATTTGGTTTACCAAACTGTGAACTTGTTTGATTCGCGGCCTATGGTTTTTTCATACATATGTATATATTTACCACAGTTATTACGCCATTGCTTTGTTATGATACTGGTTGAAATGTTGCCCTTTTGTAACACATAGGATTTGATGGTTAACCGAATGCGTATGTCGGTTCTTGTTTAAAATCTTGTTTGCTCGGGCCAAACCCGCATGTATTTTGGCAATGCATCCTTCAAGGGTTTGTACATATGTTCGCTGTTGGCTCATGCATACTGTTGGCAGAGCGGTCGCACCTGCATCTAACCCCTGTAGATGTATGGGCGACATGCTAATGATTCTTGAGACTGGAAACCCTACGGGGCTGTAACTTATTTAATGGCCATAACATATGTTTCAGAATCCTCGTTTTATGGTTTTCTAACCGTCAATACGGCTGTGTCTCAATACTATCGAGCTCCGTTATTTCTTTGTTATACCTATGCATTATTTTCACATTATCTTCAAGAATGGCATCGTCAATACGGCTATGACTCAATACCATCAAGCTCTGTTATTTCCCTGTTATATTTCAATGTCCATGCTTTACTTGTACATTATTTTCAGGAATGTCTGTCGATGTTACGACATGATTCTTGTCTCATGTTTATGATATTGTGCGCATTATATCTCTATGCTCTACATAGTCTTTTAGATTTGTATCATGTTTAAGTTTCCGTTGTTGCGGGCTCGTCGGAACCCTCATCTGTTTTAGCTTAACCGATTCAGGGTTTTCAGGGTTCACTATTATTCGTCCATTATCTTACTTAATACCTGTTTGTCGTTATTATTCAGTTGGTTATAAAGAAAAGGCATTCGTCTAAGTTGAATCATAGAGATTTAAGACGGTTCGTGCTCATTGGACCACGATTTATATCGACCAGGATGTGGTCAGGATGTGGATAAACCGTTATCCGTCTCAGATGATTCTTTAACTTGGAACCATTCTTTTGGGTACAAAACAGGGTTTGTCAAATGTTTCTATTGGCTGCGTTATGGGATATGCCATGGTTCTTATTATTCTGTCTTTGTTTTCTACAGATACCATTCAACAGTCTTTAAATGTTACTGGCTTCATGCTCTGTCTTTTGATCTCTATAGTACTCTGTACATATATTTTCTTTCACGCAGAAATACATATACTTCTTGTTTATACAGATAACTATAATCATTTTGTAATTTGGTTTATAGTTTTGCTATCTAAGCTTGTACAGCTGACCATAGTCACATTGTGTTTCACTTACATCTAAGTAATTTATAATTGTCAGATACTCTCTCTCGTACTATCTTTCGTTCTGTACAGCTATTGCTTATATCTTGCCTACTAACTGTAGCTACAATCTAACTGACAGTAAGAGATACATTTACAATTTACACAGATAATCATGGAGACATAAGGGTCCGTTACTTACCTAGTCTTCACTGACACGGTGAGTCTGGAATCAGTCTCCTGTCTAAATCTCTGTGTAAAGCTTGATATCCTCCCAACCGTGAGACCAGTCTCTCAAGACCTGAGTCTCCCCCCAAGCTTCTGCTTACCGGATCACTATCCTCAGTAAGCCAACACTGTGTGGTTGACTATCTGGTCCTTACCAGACTTAGTCCCAAACAAGGTTCTTTCTTTCCTGTTTCCTTCTCTGTCTGTCTCTACAGCACAGAGAGAAAACTATTCACCCCTTTTCTTTTTCCTGGAAATCTTTCCAGTTAAGGAAGGTGGTTATTTTCAGTTCCATTAACTGTTTTCCCTTTTGGGAAGCTCAATGCTCTTTTGAGTAATTCTTTAAACATTACTTTAATGCATAATTCGAAACAACAGATTACTCTTTAAAAGAAAATAAATTCTCAATGTCATTTAGTTTTTACTGCAGTAAACTTTTAAATAATTACATTTACGAGGTCATCACAGGAATAATTAGATTTAAGCTTAAATAAATAAAAGTAACACAAATTTATTATATATATGAGAGATAAAAAAACACAAATTTTAAAACAAACATTATTTAATATTCAAAAAACATTTTTAATAACTTATAGTTTAATATAAATCGTAGTAAATCCATCTTAGTAGTAAATCTATGACGTGGTGAACAACATAATCACATATAATTGAATATAAATGAGGCTATGGTAAGCCTCGAAGCTATCAAGTCATCATAAAAAATTATTTAATACCTTTACAGATTCGATCCTCTTGGAGTTATATATATAATATATTAAATTTATTTTTATAAATATAATAACAATATTTTAAATAAAAACATCTTAAAAAAGCATTTATTTTAAAATATAATATTTTTATAATTTTAAATATTTTTTTTTAAAATTTATTATAATGTATGAAAATTGAAATTAATATTTGAAAATATTTGTTTGAGCGGAGAATTTAATGTATGATATAATGCACAAAAAAAAATTGACTATAAATGTTTGAATAATAATAAACATCAATAATCTTACTCTCACTGTGGTCAGTCTAGACTAAGAGAAGTGGTAAAATATTTCACTCTCACTTTCAGCCATAAACAAAATATTCGATACCATATGAAACACATAATTCTTATATCAATTTTATAGAGAAAAAAATAGTTAAAAGTAAAAAAAAAATAAAAAAATAAAAAATAAAAAATATAAAGCAATTAAAACTTGGTGGAGAGGCTATTAATGAAGCTATTAACCATCCCATCTACATGGGATAACGCCCTTATATATATAATCTCTCGTGAATCAAAATTAAAATCCCATATAATGCACTAATTAAACTTTAAATTCAAATTTGATGATAAAATTATCATAAATTAAAATTAAAAATCCATATCAAACTCTATATATGATTATTTTACATGGAATTTAAAACTTAATTGGCCCTTATATATATGATAATTTTACATGGAATTTGAAACTTAATTGGCCCTTTATATGGATTTTTAATTTTAGTTCAGGGGAGACTTACCTGAAATTTAAATAACATCAAATTTGAATCTTAATTGGTGTGTTATATGGATTTTCAATTTTAGTTCATAGAGATTTACCCCACATATATATATGTTAAATCTCTCATGAAGTAAGATAAAATTTCTTATAAATTTTAAGTAAATTTCTCATGAATTAAAATTAAAAATCCATATAACACACCAATTAAACTTCAATTTCCATATAAAATTATCATAAATTTAAATTAAAATCCCATATCAAACTCCAATGGATAACCCAAATCTGTCATGCCCAAGAAATTTGCTAAATGATCATAGTGGCAACAAAAACTTTCATTTGACGTAGAGTCCAATCTCAAAGTCCACAACTCAACCCATCACACCGAAAATAATTACTAGCATTTGCACCAGATGTTGCAAAGGAAACGTCGTAAGGCATAAATTGAAGAAAGCAAATAGAAAAAAAAAATACTTTGATAAAGAATAAGAATATATTGAACACTCAAATCAATGCCCCATTAACTCGAACCACTTAGTAGACATTCCATACAAAATGGGCATATGATCCAAGAACATTGGTGCATAAGAGAGCCAATTAGTATTTCTATAACTCTGTTCTTGACATATTTAGGAACCTACAATTTCATGGCAATCTCCAAATTATTCTCTAGAATAGAGGTGAACTGAAGTCCATCTTTGTATATTCTAAAGAAGGAGGTCCTATCCCAGCTCGGTCAGGGGGGTGACGACATCAGTTCAATGGTCAGGGTGGAAATCTGGGCAGAGTTATAGGCTCTTGGAATTGCCTGGAGGTGAAGAGGAAGAAAGAGACACAAAGAGAATCCTATAATTTGGGTGCAGAGAAAAGAGAGAACCACACAATTGGGCTACAAAGAAAGAAGTGAAGGAAATGGCAGTCATTGTGTGCATTTGTGTGTTGTTTTTATTGTCATTTTATCATAATGGGGTTTCAACTTTAGATGATAACCACCTTATAGACTGTGCATCAAAAGGTAACACAACAGTGGGTGGACAGATCTTCACTGCAGATACCCCCTCCTCATATATGTCAATTGCCGCCAATGAAGGCATCTTTGCTAACACTACAAATTCCAATCTACAGGTCCTTCTGGTATCTATTTGACAGCTAGAGTATTTACTCAGAAGTCATCCTATACCTTCAGTATTGGGCACCAGGGCAGACAATGGGTACGTTTACATTTCTTTCCATTCTCTTATCAAATGTACAATCTTACAAGTGCCATATTTTCACTAGCCACCCAAGACTCTGGTCTATTGTACAATTCCCAAATCTAGAATAGTTCAATTGTGATGAAGGAATATCTCAGAAATTATACTTACTTCCTGTAAGAATCAGCAACCCCTTTTCTTTTTGGGCACTTGAAGGCCATGGACTCGAAGAAATCAAGCACAGATTCTCGAGGTCCTTGATAAACCACCTCTCCTTCAGAAATTAAGATGATGTCATCAAATAATTCATATGTTTCAAGGGCAGGCTGTAGAAGAGAGATCAACATTGTCGCATCCAAGAGATGGATAATTTGGCGATAACACTTGATGATCTGGAAAGTCGTAGCACTGTCCAATCCGGTTGAAATTTCATCCATAAATAGAGCTCTTGCATGATCGACCAACATTTATCCTCCACATATCTTATCAAACGATCAAACGATCTTGCCCAATTCGTATATCTACTCTGTTCTCATTCAGGGGCTGCGCCAGGGTGGAATGCTTCAGGAGGTAAGAAAATATACGCTTGAGATGCTGGGCTATGGGTGGAATCCTAATGATCCCACTTATGTCGCTTTGGTTGAATCCTACTTGAAGGCACAGAAGGCTGTTGAGATGCGGAACCTCTTGGTAAAGCTGAAGGAGAAGGGGTTCGTCACCGACGACAAAGCAAGTCGGCAGCACATGAAGAGCATGGGTCGGTTCAGCTGGGGAGTCATGGATATGCTGTTTGGGCAGTATAAGTAGGTGACGTTGAAAGCTTAGGCCTGTAGTTGTACATCTCTATGTTGCATTCTGGTATTCTTTCTCTTCTCGTAATAAACTCAAAAGGATTGATGCTCTTTGTTTGTTAGGGTTCTCACTGATTATGAGTCTTTTGTCATCTATCTTGATAAAATGATACGAGTTCTCATTTAGCGTAGGATGAAGAGTGTCTGTGGTTTCATAATGTCCAAACAGAACATTCAAGTTTGATTTGTAATGATATTATGGACTTTTATCTCGTCTCTTTGCTTCATCTGTGAAAAATACACCACATCAACATACTAGTGTGGCTATTCCTTGATGTTTAGAAAAGTCTAATATTGCGTGTTATGTGGTTTTTTACACAAATAAATGGGTGCACAACTACTGGTCCTTCCCCGTAATATGGCTAACTCTTAATGCACCTCACAAATACTATTTCTTTTTCCAACTACAATTTACTAATTGTTAAAGAAGTTACAAAATCACCACTCTTAACTGCACCATAGAGAAAAATTGCCAATTAGTACTCCTAATTGCACTACCATACAATGGCATTACAATAACAATGTAAAACCAAATGGGTAAACAAGAAGGCGAAGAAAGAAAACAAGAGGCATCTTGTCATATGAGCTTCAAAGTTTGTACTCCACATGTTGCTTGTAGTCAGAACATTCCCATCTATTTTGGAAGTCATTGATTCATGTTCTTGATTTAAAAAAAAGGGAAAAATAATGCTAGAGATGCCACCTTGATGGGAGGGGGTTGTTACATCTTAGATAAATACTCTATTAGATTAGTCCATGAAGTAGTTGTATATAGAGAGAAATGTGCACCCTTTTGTACAATGTACAAATAGAAAAACCAATCTCCATGAGTCTGTTGTACCATATCTTCTCATGCTGCATGCATCCAAGCAAATTCAGTGTTATATTTTGTTTATACTATCAAACTCCAAGAATCTTGTTACATTTATAATTTTTTCATAGTATCCATTCTTACATCTTTCACATTTCCCTATATATCCCAACCACAACTCCATGGACTAATCTATATCACTCCAATCCAATAAGGGTTGCAATAGACTCACTTTGTTTAGATGAATTCAACACATGAAGATATGGTGCAACATACTTTTTTGAGGTTGTTTTATCTTTATCTATTTGTACATTTTATAAAAGGATGCACATGTTGTAGTTGGATACAATGTGAAATGTGCATCCCTTCATCTAATATACCAAAAAGGAAAATGACCTCAATGACTTAGCTTCATCATATCTTCTCATGTTGTATGCATATGAACAAAGTGTGTCATAGTTTTTTCATACTATCAAAGATGCTCCAATTGCCAAACTAAAATCAGGTAAAATTGCTTTAACATTTCTCCCTCTTGCATGTTTTTCTAAATTCCAAATGGAAGACTCACGTGAATGAGTGATTCGACTTCTCATGCAAGCACATGTACTCTTTTAAAGTTTCTTTGCCTTTGAAAGTGGCTTAATTTTGTTTATTATTTTTGCATAGCTGTATACATTCCTAATGCTCAGAGCTTCATTATATCAAGATGACTAAATTTAGGACAAGTAGCATTAAGCTTGACTGCTAAAATGAAACAATTGGATAAAAGTGGGTAAGGCAAGGTTGGGTATGCTCAAGTTATATCGAGATAAGACTTACTTTAACATTTGATCCATGGAAAAGCAACCTAACATTTCATATACATTTACTCCACTTTGAAGTTACTTATTCACATATATCTAGAAGATTACCCTTAAACAAAGTTTTCAAGTTAGCTCAACTAGTACTTTTAGATTTCTGGCCTCCACAATACTTGTTGTGTTGGCACTACATAAGCATGGATTTGAATTGATCAGTAGTCCCTTTTTTGTTACGTCTTTCTGGTTAATGCTCGGTCAATGCTTGTCATTCTGTTGATTGGTCTTTGAATCCTGGAATCAGAGCTTATAATACCTTCTCTTATGTACTATGGATGGTTATATCTCTGTGCTTTTACATAATACAAATTACAAGACTTTCAACTCTAATAGCATTTAAATCCAAATTTTCAATTTTATAGTAGTGTTTTTTTATTTATTTATATGAAGTCTTTCGTTATATTGGGCTAACATGGAGAACACAAAATGTTTGCAGTTGTAGGCATGTTCTTCTTATACAATTCGTGTCTATGATGACGCCTATTTTGGATTGTGGGTTGATATTTCGAAGCCTAATGTGGTTAAGAGGACATGCTCTGCTGCTTTTATGTTGGAAATGGTGATTTTTCTGTGTAGGGGTTTGCTTTGTATGAATAATTAGGGATAAAGAAGTAGTCAAATCCCTTTTGTATCTTTATAGAGCTTGGCACTTTATAGGGTATAGAATGGTTGCATGGATGGAATCTGGAAGGTAAAAGGACTTGATGTAATTCGTAGAATATACTATGGTCTATGTTACTTGGGAGGTTCCTATACCTACAAAATGCCCTGAATTAGAGTGATATGAATATATTTAGATGCTCAGACTTCTGAGAATTACCACAATATTGTGATCACTTGCTTTATGTGCTAGTTTCTTAATGAGCATGTACTGAGAATGGTGAGATTCCCAAGTATAGTCACAATTATGTTAGAGTCAAAGGGAATAGAAGAAGAAATTCATTAATAAGAAGACAATAAGTTATTGCAATCCAGAGTTATTAAAAGGAGAAACCATGTCAACAGTTCTCACGAATTACACAACAATTCCTCCCAAAAGCCCCCAAATGTAATAATATCAAATGACATGCATTACTCATGTGTGCTAACTTCATACCAAAGATACCGTTCACTTATATAGTGATCACTAATTTTGGCTTGAAGGCCGCAACAATTGGCATGTAACAGATTGTGACTATCTACAGGACAAAGTTTCATATTTTTGTTTGTTATGTAGGTTGGGCCTCAACATATATTCCTAATTCGTAGAGATGAACGTGATGCTAAATAAGATGATAAATATGGCCTTGCAAACTTGAAAATTATTGATCTTGCTTAAGTTAAGTACATATCCAAGAAATTAGATGTGAAGCTAGCAGAGGAGGAAGATACAAAACATAATTGGTCTAGAAGTAATTAATATGACCCAGGCCATTTTAAACATTTTGATAGTGTAAATAACACTATGGGACACTTATATGAGAAAGAAACATGGCAGGTACATTTATCTAAAGGTCATTGTTAGAATCCCTTGTGCTGAATATTTTTCTTTTCTCTCTGTGTTTTGAAGATAAGTTTTGGAATTTTAATTGGAGGGTGAGAAGAAAGGAAAGAAAATTATAGTTTCAATTATAGCAAAGTTGCAGAAATGAGAATTTTCCTTTTCCATTTCAAATTTGCAAGAAAAAACTAAATTGGAAGGAAAATATATTATTTCTTTTGCAGTTTCTGATGTTGTCATGTTGCAACTAGAGAGTTTGAAAGAGAAGTTGGAAGAATTTGATTGTTGTGAAAAGGACAACAATAGTGACATGGATACAATAATGAAGGTAACAAACACCATTAAAAATAGCAAGAAACTTGCAACTGAAGTTGCAGGCGAGGAAGATGATATTGGCATTAAGCCTTTCAATGATATTATACTTCTCTTCAAGGAGAAGATATGGGTTTGGAGAAGATGGACATTAAGTCGTTCAGGTTAATGTTATTGAATGAGAAAGATGGATCTTTTAGCCCTTGTACTGACTGTAGTGATAATACAAGGAATGAAGACAAGAATCCCCCACATCAAATCATTAGTTAACTTGCACAAGCTTCTTCATCTACGAAATACCCATATGGTACTAATAATATAACTGGTACGGATAAAATCAATGACCAAGGTCTTATGTATCTGGCTGAGAATAGTAAATTATCTTGCCCTTCCAATACAGATATGGCAGAAAGGAAAAACATTATGTCCAATTAATGCTCTATTGGTGATATGGATGATTATAAATTCGTTGGCTTGAAACCAAGTTTGCTTAAAGATTGTAAAAGAGGCAGATTCTTGCAATATTAAGTTGGTGTAAATATTAGTATACATTAAATGTATATTTTTGGCTACGTCCTCAAGAGATTGCATTGGTGGTGGGTAAAGAGGAGTAATAGTAAAATAGAGATGCTGCTAAGATACAAACTTGTGTTGATCTCTGCAATTTTGATTTAAAAATAATAAAACAGGATAGGTGTTCCTGTTTGTGAAAAATTACTTAGTAAAGGTTTCAAATTAGAGGTATTGTGGTGTGTGCACACCTGCATGCTGCATTTTCCTTTACCTTCAAGGTGAGCCATTAAGAGCGGTACTCATTAGGTATTGTCACAGCATAGCACATATACCCACCATAGCACAAAAACTATCTATAACCTGATACCATCAATCACAAAATCCATGAAGAGATGGCATATCTGCAACTGAAAATTAAAACAGCAGAGATGCAACTGAAAATTAAAACAGCAGAGAAAATAAAATAAGACAAGCATCCTTTTCAAGAAAAAATAAAATAAGACAAAATAAAACATGCTCCGCCATCACTAAAACAGAGCATGATGTTCAGGCGAGATACCGACCTGATTGCAGATATGATATGTTTCAAAGAAACCAATGAAATCCAGTAGCAAAAACAACAAGAGATAATTTTTTTAGGATAACTGAATGGCTGTCATACAATAAATGAAAAATAGCACAACATGAATAAATTATCAGCATTTGTAAGTCAAGTATCTACAAGAAAAATCAACGCGATTTCACAGTAGGTAATGAATTCCAGTAGCAACAACAGGAAGAAATACGTAGCTCTTGAAGACAACTGAAGGACTGGTAAATTAAAAGGGCAAAATAGTATAATAACAATATGAATCCATATCATCATTTGCAAGTTTGATTTGTAATGACATTATGGACTTTTATCTCGTCTCTTTGCTTCATCTATGAAAAATATATTCGATTTCAAGTTAGGCCTAGCATTTCAAGTTTCTGCTAGGATAGGGAATTTTCAGGAAAGATATAACTCATTTGAATCGGAAAAACCTTTCTGTGTCGAACACTCTTATTTCAGACACAGCTCAAGATGTGCGCCTGCCTAATACTTACAGTGGTCTATCTGAGCATGCTTTTGAAACAATTTACAGAATTAATATAGGAATATGTGAGGACCATTGATTACCCCTGACTATGAAGCGTAGATTGTCTGCCGGTTCCATTTGGGTGTAAACACCGATTTCCACGAACCAGTAGGGAACAACTTCCATTTTATAAATCGAATACAGGGCAGGGCGGGGCAATGAGGGATTTACAAACAATAATACCATTGTATACCATTATTCAAAATTGGACAAACTTTGAAATTCATCCTGTGACTACGTTTAGCTTCAAAGTCGTTCCGACAGAGTTTAATTGAATGGCTCCAAAAACAGAATTTTAGAAAACGATGCCATCACACACCATTGCCATTCCCTCCATCTGCAAACACAAGGAGTCCAGTCATAGTCGAATTCCAGTGTGAGCCTGACCAGCAAGGTCAATAGCAACGGAACCTCTTTCTAATAGCTATTGTTTCAGATTATCGCAGATCTCCCCTGCCTTTCTTCTGTTCATCGCTGGGAGATATTAATCAAATAATAGTAGGGGGGCTTTTGAAAGAGAAAGAATGCCAAAGGGCACGGGGACGGGAATTACGATGGGCCCAGAGAGAATGCTAGCAGGCCCCCTAAGTCGAGAGAATGGGGGGTGTTCAGATTGCTGCTGGAAGGGATTAATGGCACACGGCGCCGGAAGCAGCATTGTGATAACTGAGGTGAGATCAATGCAGTTGGTATGTGTGTTGCCAATGCCACCACAGAGCACAACCCCATTACTTCCCGCTCCTTTCGTAACGGCGCTTCAATGGAGTCCTCAGCCAATGCAGAGAGATCTGCTCCTCACGCAGGAACTGTCCACCGCGCATCTCCGCCTCGCGGTGGGGGATCGCCAGGGCCGGATTGCTATCTGGGATGCGCCATCCAGACAAGTCACCGACTGGATGGCTACGGGCAGCGAGCTGGGTAACGGCATCCAAGATTTCTGTTGGTTGCAGCAGAAGAAACACTCTAATCGATGGCTTTTGATGGCAATTCATGGGCCTTCCCTCTTAGCGATTTGGAATTCTTAGAACGGGCGATGCATCTGGAAATACGACGCCTCTCCTGAGATTTTGTTTTGCGTTCGGCGCTATATGCCAAATGAAACGCCAAAACCGTTTGGGCCTTTTGGACAGCCCATTTGAATCAACAGTTGAAATTGTTGCAATCGTCTAACACATAATCTTGTGGCTTACAGGTAAGCAAAGAGGGGAGTAGATCTTAGAGAGAAACGCCTTACGGAATAAAAATACTACATTCCTGTTTTATTTTCAAAAAAATTCAAAATAAATTACTACATTCTTGTTTTATTTTCTAAAATTTCGCAACATTCCTAACAAACCTAAAACCTGCTTTCTTTTTATATTTTCCAATTATTTAAAACGAGTAGTTAATAAACGCATCCAAACTCTTCCACGGTGCT